>AZYM01000171.1:0-89039 GCA_000611715.1 Scolecobasidium constrictum UM 578
TACATAAGTCCTCGTCATACTGGCGGGCGAGGTAGTTGATGGCGAGGTGGGCGTTGGCCGTCTTCTGCGTCTTTTGCGGAGCGGGCGGCGGATCGGACGGGGTGCGCTTCCTCTTCAATTCGGCCGCTGCTGCTGCTTGTGCTGCTGATTCGCTGTAGTGCGCCAGAGCATTGGAGCTCGCTGCGTGCGCTGTCGGAGGTGCATCGCCATGCGCCGGCGCAGCAGCGTCCATGGTTGCGATTTTAACCGTAACCAGCAGCAGTAGTTGTTGTGGTGAAGAGAAGAGGCACAGATAGGAAAGTGAGAGAGAGAGCAAGAGCCCAGAGCGGGAGAGCAGCAGGACACCTACAGGAATGGGATTTGCAGAAAGATTCTAGACCCTCGAGAACCTGAGGGGGGCGGGAACCCTCTCAGCGGAACGCAACCTCTTTTTCGCTCAAATGCCGTGCTGCTGCTGCTGCAACTCTTTGATCTGCACCACGCGCCGCAGCTTTCCCGTGCGCGATGAGAAAGCTTACGTCTGCGCTCTTATCCACTTCCGTCGTAGGAGAAAGACGGGAACAACGGTGCACCAAAGCTGGCTTGCGACGCTGGTGATCGTTGCAGGCGGTGGTGAGAGCTGCAACGCGAGCGAGGGCGGAGCGGAAGTGCTGGGTGCGCTACTCGGTGGGTCGGGCATACGTATGCCTATCTAACCTTTTCCGTAAAAATGCTTGTTTCTCGGCAACAGCCAATCACAGAACCACCGAATCATGATGCTGGGCGTGCACTCGGCTGAGGGGAAGGCTGCTGCTACTGCATGTCGATTGCGACTGCTCGGGTAAAATTGCTCCGTGGAAGAACCATTATTGATCGATGTGATATTTACGATTATCAAGAAAGGGAAATCTCTGACTCTCGACCCTGCAGCACAGATCTCCACCATGGCAGCGCAGCTCGCCTATGCTGTCGAGATCATTGGGACGATGCAACTACTTATCGCACAACACAAAACAGCAAGCGAGCAATAGCCTCAAGCTATCATGCAACGTCAGCAGCCCAAAAAGCTTACGTCCAACCCAAATACCGCTCTCGGGCCCAAGTTGCAGCAACGCGCAAGCCAAGTCAACTCAAACGCGCGTGTCACGGACCCCACATCGCTAGCCGCCGCTCCGCGCGTCTAAGCTCCAAGCATCCCGCTCCCGCAGTCTGCGAAAAGCTCCACCAAAAATCCTACGCGACTCTCGCAATACAATTTCACAACCCTCCACAAATTCAATGTCAGAACGCGGCAACTTTCGCGGCGGAGGCGGTGGAAGAGGTGGCGAGCGTGGCGGCAGGGGCGGCGGAAGAGGAGGACGTGGTGGGGGTGCGGCGGGCGAGCAGAAGGAGCGGCCGAAGAAGGAGAATATCATTGATCTGAACCGGTTTATGGACAAGAAGCTGAAGATCAAGTTCAATGGCGGAAGAGAGGGTATGTTTGGTGATACAGTGGAGGGGCAGAGGCTAATGCGCTGGTAGTGGTGGGCACGCTAAAGGGCTTCGATCAATTGATGAATCTGGTGCTGGATGAGGTGCAGGAGTTCATGAGAGGTGCGCAATACATGAAAGCCGCTTCGAGAACAACGGAGTGCTGATTGGAGTACAGATGACGAAGGCAACGAAGAGACGAGACCACTCGGACTGGTCGTCGCACGTGGCACGCTCCTGACGATGATATCACCTATGGACGGTAGCGAGGAGATCGAGAATCCGTTCTTGAACAACGAGGAGGAATGAGCAAGCATACTAGAACCTCTTCACTAGCAAGAAGATGCTTGCAATCGGCAGAGCCCGATATGCACGAGTCTTAGAAGCCACCACACGCTGCTCGCGAGAGGCCAGCGACATCTCAACGACGCGTCTTAGGTCACCATCGACGCAAAGGGACCGAGCTACCTGCGATGGCTCGTTGGCGGTGTGCAATCATCGCATAGCACCCACTTGCCCCGTTGTCACGCAGCGGACTGGTTCGCAAGAGCCCCAAGCTTGAATATGATAACATGGCATTTTTTGTCCTTAGTCCAATCTCCGTTCCATCGTCTCTGTCAATAGGGGCTCTTCATGGCCTGTTCGACTTCGTACCAGCTAATCAGACCACAGTGTCGAAGCGCATTCGAGCTACTCGAACACATTCGGATCAAGTCCGTCAAAAGGGAACTCGTCCGTGTCTGAACCAAGAGAATGGCCGTCGTCAGATACCTTGTCGTCAGGATCGGGGCCATACTCTACTTGATCTTCATCCTCCTCCTGATCATGCTGCGATGGGTCCTGAGTCATCAATCTCAGGTATGGTCTCATCGGAGTCAGAGGACTCCTTGTCGGATTCTTCATCGATTGGATTCGCATCAGGAGGCGACTGAGGCGTCGTTGACTGTGTCTGATGTTGGCTACTCTGCTCCGTGCTGACGGCCTGAGCTGGTTGAGGTGGCGCGGCATTCTCAGCAGCTGCTTCTCCGTACTGATGCTGCCACTTGGGACACTCAACATTCGGCTTCATCTCCTGCTGCACCTTCTGAACATGCTGCTTGTCCTTGCTCGAATGCGGATTGATGTTGCTGGCCGGCGTTGTCTTCGTCTTCTGGGGGTTGAATGGGTCCTTCTTTGCAGCCTGGCGGTTTTCGGCATACTTTTTGAGCTGCCGCTTCAGCTTCTCGCCTTTCTCGCGCTTCTGGCGCTCTGCTTCGTCCTCTTCACCGGCTTCCGTCGGCTTTGAGGTCTCTGCATTGTCCAGCGTTGGCACTTGGGGTGGTGCAACTGGCGCCACAGGTTGCTGGGAAGATTCTGAAGGGGAGGGCGGAGGTGACGGATACACGGGTGCGGACTCCATGGCTCCATCTTGCTCAGTGCTATCGATGTGCTCAGATGCACCGGGGCTCTCGCGAGCAGTCGGAGTGAAAGTAGCTTCGACGTCATGGAGTTGTTGGTCAGCAGCGTCGGGAGAAGATGTGGCAGGGTGATTCGATGCCCTGAGGTTGACGTCCAGGGTATTCGGCTCAGGCTCCTGGCTATTCACTGGGGGCGATCGATAACGCCTCTGCCGTTTTGATCGCTCTGCAGCATCGTCCCCTGCAGCCGGAGGAGGGCTCCCAGGACGACGTTTCGTACCCTTCGAGTCGCTCATGCTCTCATTCGAGGTCTTCACCGTGTCACTGTTTTGTGGAACTGATGAAAGAGCCTCATCTACGTTGCTCGGCTCCTCGAGTGCAATGATTTGAGGAGATGCAGTATCGATCCCATGTGTTTCTGACAATCTGCTGAATCTCGCGATCGCAAGATCTACCAACACTTTCTCAAATTCATCTACAACAGTCGGATCTTCTGTTCGATTGGGGCGATGACAGGGCTCAACCTACCTTGCTTAGCCTTCAGGAGTGCTGCAATCGTAGCTACAGGTGTCTGTTTGGCTATTGCCAGAGCTTGGTCAATCGAGTGGCCTAGTGTTGATGGATCGATTGCAGATGAGTGGAACACGTCTTGATCGGTTCGGCCTTTTATATGTTCCATTCCTCCGATGATTTCACAATTCACACGAGCAGGCTCCAAAGTGTGGGAGGCGATGCTCTCAGGCATCGATAGACTTCTACTGTTCTCCGACTTCTTTCTCTAGGTTCAGCTGACCTTAGCCCGACGCGAGCGGGATACGCTTGCTTGAGTCTCCCATCTTGAGCTGCCATCGCCCATGCCACCCATCTCTTCTACGCAGATTGACGTAGAACTCATCCTTGGTCGGCATCATCGTGGTCATCTCGCCAGTCAAGATCTTCGGCTCCTTGAAGTCCTTCCCACCATCGCCGGGCGCGAAATCGAATCTCAGCACCATCAAGGCAATGAAGAGCATGACCTCGGTGCTAGCAAACTGCCTCGCTGGACAAAGATGTGGTGCACTGCCCCAAGGCATGAATGCATAACTCTCACCCTTCCTCGTGACCGCATTCTCTTTGGCAAACCTGTATGGATCGAATGTCTCGACGGTAGGCCCCCAGATCTGACTGTCTTTGTGGATTGGTCCACTGGGCATCTGGATGAAATTGTCTTTGACGAAGTGGTATTGCAAACTTGACGTTGGTGATTCAATGGTCGTGTCCGACATGACTTTGCGGATGTTTGCGTGAATCGATCTCATTCGCTGCGACTCTTGGTAGGCAGAGAGGAGTAAAGGGCATTCCGTACGCAAGGCCGCGACATCTAGCACATATGTGTCTTCGCCGGTCTTGACATCCCTTGTGACAATGTTGGCTTCGAGCTCCTGCCGGATCTCCTGCAGGAGCTGTGATCTTGAGAAGACTTCGTACAGTGACCAGAACGCGGTCGGGACAGTATTGCCGAGTAGTGCGATGTTGAAGCTCGCCTGGAATTTGGCTTGATCACGCAGACTGACTCCTTCGCGGTCGCTAATCCGCTGCCGCAGGAGGGTCACCTCAGCTGCGTCGGAGATGTCGCCATGCAAGTACTTCTCAAAGGCGTCGAAGACGCGATCACGAGCTTGAAGTTCTTTTCTGATCAGGAAATTGGGTATCTTCGCTGTCATCTTTTTGACTGACTCTGCCCACAGCCTGTGTTACTCGTTAGCCATACCACCGACTTGATCACCGCTGATCCCACTCACCAGTAATCCTCCTCGACCTTCGAATCTCGAAAGGGATTGTTCTTCCCATAGACGCCATCAGTCGGAGCCACTGACATCAAATGATGTACCCAAGAATACAGCGCCAACTTCTTCTTCCCAGCCGAGTGGACCTGCTGATCCAGCTCATCAATAATCTTCTGCAGAGACCTGCCAGTCAGCATATTCTGATAGTCAAGTGCCTCGCCAGGCGCCAATGCTGTTCTCGTATCGCGGAAGATATCTCTGATCCAAGGATGGCCTTCTTCGTGCATGTCCATGAAGTGATCAGACGCGTCGCACCACACCTTGGACACGATCTTGGTGAATGGCTGGAATGATAGCGTACGAGCATGTCGCATAATCACAGGGAACAAGTGTCGAGAATTGATGACATAGATCCGCAGCGTGAAGATAGGCAGCGTGAAGATTTCTGGCTGGCCTGGACTATCCAATTGTTGAGCAGTTCGTTCGTCAGCAAGGTCATCAGGGCACCGACATACCTGATGATTTCGTAATACTTGCTCCCATACATTGCGAGACCCAATCCATGACCGATCAATGGTATCTTCGATCGAGCACATAGTGGCTCCTGAGGATGTCGCTGCCGACTAAAATATGCATCGAGGAGATAGAGGAGGAGAATGGCCCCCACAACACTGTACATGAGTGTCGCGGAAAACATGGTGCTAGCATGGAACAGGAACGACTGAATTCGATGTGCTATCTGGATACTTCATGGCAGAGACATGATCAATGGATATTTATTAGGAAAATGAAGACGTTCTCGTGATGTTACGAGCTGAAGGTCCGAGACGGACTGAGATGAACCCGACTCCTAATCACTTGCCTGTTGTAGCTAGCGCTGACAGTACGACACTTGGCCGTCTTTATTGGCTGTGATACATGGCAGTCAATGGATAGCATAGTGCCTGAATGAGGAATATAGGTGGTGAATATGAAGAACTGCTTGTGAAGACGCCAACCCAAATGCTCGTTATGCTACATCAAAGACTTCTACATTTCCGCTGATTCGTCTACAATTCGTCCTTCACACTGCTCGATGCACTGCTGCTGGCAGATGAGCTCGTCTTGGAAGAACTCTTCTTATCCTTCTTGCTCGTCTTCGTCTTGCTCTTCTCCTTCTTCGAGCTCGAGCTGCTGCTTCCACTCTTATTGAACTTGGGCACGTTCCTGCCCACAATCTTCATCACCTCGTCGGTGAGCTTTTTGGCCTTCGCTTCAAGTTCTGATGCGTCAAAGGCAGGATTTTCGGTGATGGCAAGTTTTGCTTGCTTAGCCACGTTCTCATCGAGGAACTGTTTCGCATCTTCATACAACTTCTGAATCTCCACCAGATCCTCATCCTTGTAGCCACTAAAGAGATCCACGATGTTTGGTGTTGCTGATGCAGCTGGCTCCTCAGACGATGACGGGATTTCTTCCTCCAGATCATCCAAAGCATCTCCACTGGCCTCTTCTGTGACGACAGAAGCGACCGATGACGCGGATTTGGATGCTTTTGCTGCTGCTGACGATGCAGCAGCCTTCGCTTGCTCAAGACCATTCTTGATGAAGTCAACAAAATTCGTCGTCTCTTCCAAGCTCTTCTCGTATGCTTGGATCGCAGCCGGCCGTAGTCCTGCTTCCTTCTGTCTCTTGTTGACCGGATTGACAATGTCCGTCATCTCCTTCAGCTTCGCTTTGAGAACAGCTCCAGTGGCAGTCTGACCTTCCTTCTCGTACATCCACTCACTGGCCGCATCGACAAGCTTCTCCAAAGTTGATCGCTCGGATGAAGTCGAGTACTGGATAAAGTCGGTGTCCTCAAGAATGCTTCGAGCTTTGTAGATGAACGACTCCAGATTGTTCATGTCTTCTTCGCGTTCGCGTCGCGCCTTGTCAGCTGCATCGAATGCGATCAAACGATGCTTCATGATTTCGAGGTCGTCCTTCGACAGGTCTTTGCAGCCATCGCAAGTTGTCTCGAGTTTAATCGCTACGGTCTCGGTCTTCCTCTTGAGCGGTTTCTCTTTCTCCGCGGCCTTGCTTGCCTTGGCTGAAGCACTAGAGCTTGATGAGCTGGCGCTGCTCGCCTCCGGCGACGATGATGATGATTCGGCCTCTCCACCCTTTAGTGGGTCCTGGTCGCCCTTCTTTCCAAAGCCAAACATGTCCTTCACTCCATCAACTACGCTCTTCTTCTCTGCCTCTTCGATCGAGCAGCTCAGGACGCCCTTGACAACTTCTGGGAGACCATTGACAGGACTGAGTCGAATGTGGAACGTATTTGTGATGTTCTCTCGCACGCAACCAGACTTGTCAAGCAAAGACTTGACACCTTCGGCGATGTTCTTGGTAGTGTATGTGTAAGTCGCAGGTGCAGATCCAGATTCATCGGAAGCGCCTTTTGCTTGGTAGAGCTTGAAAGAGAGATCTTCGAGATCCTTGAATTGGAATTCCTTGATTACGCCAGTGGTGGAGGTGGAAGTAAACAACTTCTGCGTCTTCTGCTTTGCATCCAGGGAGTAATGCAAAAAGGTGGCATAGCTTGCTGCATCTCCAGCAACGATATCTTTGACACGAAAGCTTGGACTGATCTGGGCGGCCTTGAATGCTGCGCCGAATACGGCTGCCTCATCGGCATTGACGTTGCTTCGAAGCTTCGCAGCGTCACCAACCAGTGCTTCGAGCTTGGCTTGCACGAATGGCGTTCTCGTGGCGCCTCCATGGAGAATGACAGAGGTCAGATCCTCGAAGGTCAGATTGGCGGTCTTGAGGGCGGTGTTGATTGGTGCATCGAGTCTGCTTGCAAAATCTGCGGTGGCTGCTTCAAACTCGTCTCTCGACATCTTGTATCGCAGATCGACTTCCTCGAAGAGCTCTTCGAAGCTCGCGCTGGTCTGCTTGTTCGCGCTCAAGACTTGCCGAACCTTCTCAGAGTCCTTGAAGAGGCGAGCCATCGCACGTCCATGCGCTCGCACGTCCTCCTCAGACTTGCCGAGAGCCTTGAACTTCTTCGTCTCCAGGAACTTCGCAACCATGTCATCAACAATGGCCATGTTCATGGCGTCTCCACCAAGAGTGCGGTCCCAACCAGTACCAAGCACAGTCACTTCCTGGATTGTCTTGTTGTAGCGCTTGGTGTCCTTGATGGTTCTTCCTTGCATTCTCAGCACTGTGGCTACCGTTGAGCCAGCTCCCATGTCGAAGACCAGATGATGTTCCGGCTTTGCACCGTCGCTCACACTTGGGAATGTCCTAGACGTGGCGTAGTGGAGGCCCACCGCCAGACCGTCACTGACCATGCCTAGCACATTCAAGCCTGCCAACTCAGCTGCCGCCTCAAGAGCCTTCCTCTCTTCGGCGGTGAAGAATGCAGGAATCGTAAAGACGGCACTTGACACACGGTGTGCCTTCCCTGCCATTGACTGTGCGTTCTCTTTGACATTTTTCAGTTCCATTGCCAGAAGTTCTTCAACTGTCCATGGCAGCTCATCTTTGTGAAAAGCACCGCTCTTGAAAGCAGCGAAGCCACGTGACGATGCTTCAAGCCCCAAGGCAGGATATCGTCTGGCATATTCTCTTGCTGCATTTCCGTCCGCGGACAATCCTAGCAATTGCTTGAGATTGGGATACACATCGCCAGGGAATCGTGCAGCAAGCGCCAGCGCATCACTGCCATAGCTTCGTTCAGGATAGCTGCCAACTGCGACTTCTCCCTTTTGAGGCTTGAATGCCAAAGCGCTGACCTCTTTCCGTTTCGAATCTTTCGAAAGAACGATTTCAAGCGGAACACCTGGCTTGACCAGCGCCGCCTTGATGTATTCGGTGCCGAGATCGATGCCCAGGACTGCTGACGCTGCGGAGGCGAAGGTGGTAAAGTAGAGTATGAGGGCGAGGGCGATTGGTAAGAGGCGCATGCTGCGCCGTCGTCCTGGTGGGAGCATTGTGTGTGGAGTGTGTACGACTGGGAGAGGAGGGAGGACTCGACACTCCCCGCTGCGAATGGATCTGAAGATAACAATCTCAGACGAGACCTTCAGGGTAGCAGGAGCATTTTATGGTTGTGAGAATGCAATTGAGGTCGCGGATGACTCGAAAGGACGGTGCGCCGAGATCCGGAATATGTATGGTGTTCGAGCAGCAATTGCGCCAGGTGTTCACTTCAAAGCAATAATTCATCATCCGTTGCGATCTTGACGCTTCCGAATGCGGCTAGAACAGGGCAAAGGTCAAGCTGGCCTGTTCTGATTGGCGCGGAGAAATGCCAGTCACGTGTCTCAGCCTTGTGCTCGATGCTACGATGAAGTTTGTGGTGCATTCCATCGCATACATTGTGGAACTGCAGTAACGGATATTGCCTTGGGCGCTCTGAAGTACCAGTCGTATTCTAGCTGGTTGTCCGAGAGACTCTTGCCTTCTGCGTGCACACACAAGCCAACTTTATGGAGAACGAATATTTTGGTGGTGAGGAAATGACTAGTCACTTAGGATAATTTTGTACATGCAGTCAGGACGAAGTGAGCTTGATCTATCTTCCGATCTCTTGCCGACCATGGAGGACTTCCTTCTTCACACGTTGAAAGTACCACCATCCCAGAAATAGCACGAATGTCGTGATCGGTACCGTAATAGCCCAGAACAACCAGAATTGCGACAACATGAACAGCTGATCTGGCTGGGAGGTATCGCTTGTCGCTCGGAAAACAGAGTCAAAGAACGGTCCACTGAAGATCGATGCAATTGTGTTGGTCGGCAGGAAGATGATGGTGATGAGCGCTATCAGAATCATCAACTTCGAGTCCACCTTCAAAATCCTTGAATCACTTTGCGTGACCAGATTGAAGGAGAGGCTGATGAGATTGTTGATGCGCTTGTCGAGACTCGTGAGTCGTAATTGTGTGGCGTGGACAGCTGTGCGATTGTACGAGATCAGCTCGTGTGACGACGGGTAGATGACACCTGAGTTCGCCATGGTCTGTGCCACATGCGATGCTTTGTCGATGATCTCCAGGAAGCACGCTACAGACTCCAGAAGATAGATGGACTGCTTCGAGATATTGTGCAAGCCCACGAAATCGATTTTGTGCGCCATTTCTGTGGGTTCTTGGGCCGTGTTGAGCGTGAACTGCAACCGATTAATGTCTTGGGCACTGAAGTCGGGGTCGAACTTACGGTCTCCATACTGCCAAAGACATCGGCAAGATTCCAGCCCACTACGTCCATTTCTTCGTAGAGCTCATCGAAGACCATGCTGAACAAAATCAATGGATCTTGCAATATCTGTTGCCATCGAGCATCATTCTGGAGCCCTTTCAGCCGGTCTTGCAATGCTATGGAGCTGCCAAAGCAGAGCAAAGTGACGGAGACAATCTGATTCGTGATGGGATCGCGGCGAATCTTGATCGCAAACGAGGACTTGATCCAGTCAAAGTTGGCTCGACTTTGTCGTGACGCATCATGATGAAGATCGTACTGCGTTACGACAGGTACTTTGGCTTGGATGCTACTCAGATCATGCAATTCGATTGCGCTTGATTGTGGTGTCCCTTCAATGGGGCTGCTGGGTAGTCTTGCTGCTGCGAGTTCACTCGAAGCTTCGACATTCTTGCAGATATAATGGAACCAGAGCAAAGACTCATCTTCGACAGAACGGTGGCCGAATGAGTATGGAGCGGCTCGCAGTCGTTCGGCCAGGAAACATGGAGGTAAGCCGAGTTGCTGGACCAGTCGCATAGTCGGGGCCGTGATGCCGGGCTGGGTATCATTCAACGGAGCGAATATGACGCGCAATGCAGCTTCTGGTAGTCGCTCCAAGTCACCCACGCTGGCGTGATTTCCAATTTCACAGGAACATCCAATGTTGGTCCATGAGAGTGTCTGTAGCGTATAGACTTTCGGATGCAATCCGCGATATGGAATTTCGGCGTTCCTGTAGACGTTCCTGATCCTTAGATCGTCCGCTACAGATAACACGTCGCTATCGCGTGGCAATGTAGCCATTGCCGAAGGAAGTCGGGCATGTGTCTAGGCGTCGAAGAAGTCGAGCGTCCAGTCGATTCAGATCTTGTACTGCGCGCTAACAGGCCAAGACGAAGCTCTTCCATGATCCGACAGATCTGCTCATGACAAAGTTTGGTCCATGATTGAGGATAAATCTATTTGTGGATTTGGAGAAGGACAGATCAGGCTGAACCAGGATTGCAGACGGCATCTTCCGTCACCTCATGCACGATCGCTTCTGCAACCGCCGAGGCGGTATTGATTAATACTCAGCTCGACTAACATTGTTTCATCCCTGTGATGTTATCGCATCGAACCACCGGTCTTGTTTACTTGTTGGCTAAGCCCATGCTTCTGTTCACCACATTTGGCAACGATGGAAAAGTTTCGCTCGAGTGCCGAATACCTGAGAAACCGCCATGAAGTGCCTGTGTAAGGGTAGTGACGTTGCGAGAATCCTCAAAGCATCGCACAACTGCAAATGCTCTCCTCGTTTGGCAACTTAAGCGGACATGAGTCCTGACGCTGCAGTCCTGGACTGGCACGACCGACGACTGTACTGCATAGGGGTACAACCCTTGTTCATCGGACCAATTTGCGATTCGCGCTTTGATTGGGAACAGCTTATCGCGATACACCGGTGAGGCACCCTGCTCGACAATTGCCGAAAGAAGGTTTTGTGAGGGCTGAGTTGCATATGGAACTCCACGTGCAGGATGTGGCTTGCAAGGGGCGGCAAGATCCGCCGCCTTGTTACAGTGGAGCTCCTGAAGCTGGGGATGCTTCAGAAATCTCATCAAAATTGATGGCGATGATGGCGTGGAAAGATGCACCAATGATGCTGCACAATTTCCCGACATGTCGATATATTCCTCTTCCGTGCATAATTTTCAGTACCTTTTTTAGCACAGGGCTGCAGAAGCTGACGAGGGGTTGCGCAAAGACCATGCACACCACATAGCGCTTCGCACAGGGATTGCAACATCTGGCGTGGATGGTTCTAGTCGAGCTGACCGATTGACGAGCGTGGGACGGAAGAAGAATAATGGCGCTTGACTGGCCAAAGACTTGACCATATAATGAGATGAAGTCTGCCGGTCTGATGTGTTCAAAACCCGTTCATTCACTCCATCTATTGCGATAGCTTCTTCCGATACATTGCAAGAGCACAATGGTAGGTGTTCGCCAAAGTTGATATTGGATCATGTGAAATGTCCGTACTGACAAATGTAGTCCTTTCCTCGTGGTAGACATGGTGTCGCTGATGATGCTTCTGTACCCGTCAGCAACCTCCGACTGTATTCTATATCCAGACGCGCAACTGATACTTCAAGATACCGTTGCAGCCAAAGCCGCAACAAGAATCACTTGGTCGTCAGATTCATGCACTGAGCGGCAATCCCTACCGACAGCGCCATCCAGCTCCAGCTCCCGGTGCCAGCACTTCCAATCATCGCCTCGCGCAACAGCCCAGCCACATGCCCACCACAGCAAATGCTCCGTGGACAAGGCAGCAGGATAAAATCAGCATTGTAGATATCCCCATGTCGAGCAAGAGCACGAGCACAATATTGACCCCAGACAGGACAGCCTTCAGCCGATCCAATCTGCACCGAACAGTGCATACATCCATCAGAACGAGGTGAGCATCACCAACCATAGCCCAGCATACTCTTCATGCTGACCCACCCACAAGTCCCAAGTACCAGTTGTGCCCATGGCCAGGGAGATCGAACCATCGCCGAAGCCATTGCAGCTTTCGCTTGGTCGACAGGCTGGTCTGATCTATGACGACATCTCGCAATACCGCCACCAAGACTCGCTGACTCGTATTGTGGTGACCGGCAAGAGAGACTGTTCACTGTGTCCGGAAACAGGTAAGCTCTGCGAGCTGACGATTTCTGCGACAAGCGACGTGCGCAATGGTCCGGCAAATGCCACATGGCAGCGAACAGGTATCCGAAATGCTGTTCCATGGGCATATCGATTGGCGTTGTGGCCACTGGGTCATACTGAGCTTGAAGCAAAGCGTTGGTCGGGTGAGCAATGGGCACTAGCAGTGGCGAAATGGCTGCCAGCATGCATGGGGCTGGCCATTATCGTGAGTCGCTGCATCAGCGCGAATTGAATACATCTGACACGGCGAAGATCATTTGGCCCGGAAGTATTGAGGGAGTGATGCGGAACGGTCTTGACTATGACCCTTTCCCGTATCGTTTCTACGGGTATCCGAGGGCAGCCAGAAATCTGTTGGAACACAAGCCTGATGTCGTCGGCGAAAAGGCAGCTGCTGCGAATCGAGCAGTCCTCGAAGCCATCGCTGATCGTCACATTGGTCCACGAAGACTTTTCATGCTCAGAGATCCAGCTTCATCTGAGATGCTCGGACATGATCTTGTCGATATGCGGAATCATCCACATGGCGCGACGTATGTGTTTGTCGCCTTCGCAGCCGAGCAATTTGCGATGCAGGACTGGGATGAGCTCCACTTGATTGGAGAAAGAGCGGCCAGGGATGCCAAAGTTGAGGGCTTTTGGGTCTCGTCTCGTTGCATCGAGCATGATGATCCGTTCGATCCCATGGAGGTGAGCTCTGCATCCATGTCAAAGAGACCATGCAGGACTGACTAATGTAGGTGTATCAAATCAGCGACATTGTGCGCGCATCGTCTAGGCTTGTGGTAGCGGTTGGACCTAGCAGGTCGAATACTGTACCACAATCGTTCAGGGACATGGTCAAGCAATGGAGCGAGCGAGTCTGGACCTTCCCAGAGCTGCTCCTTAGCACGCCAGGAAAGGCCGTCAAGATTTATGCTCGTGGTAATATTTACAAGCCTGTCACCTGGTCGAAGCTGAGCTTTGCTGCCAACGCATTTGCCGATGCCCAGAAGGCCCGCTCACTGATCGACCATTACGAGGGAAGCACCATTCTGAGCAGACTGGAGCTGACGACGCTTGCGTACGAATGCATCCAGAGCCGACATACGAAGAGCTATCTGCTTGGAGACCACTCTTATGCCTTGACGGGCTTGCTCAATCTGAGGAGTATTGACCCATCCGACTCAGCTTTCCAAGCTTTTGCTCGACTTTCTTTGCTCAATGATTCGGACCGACTTCTCGAACGGCTGATATGCATGCTACCGGAAGAGTCAGAACGGAGTTGGTCTACCACCACAGACAAGTATAGTGCCAGATTGCACGACATCGAGCCATGGATCCAGGTATCAGGCCTTGGAGATGACGACACCGTCATCATCGACGGAGCCAGAGCGGCGCGTGTGCGATGGGAGGGATTCTAGACCGTGTACAGTGAGAGGAGAAAGACGTGGGGGCGCGCATTTGCCAAGTTTTTCTTGCGCATCAGCGGTCTCATGATGTTGATTGGTATTCTCCTTGTACATTTCATTCCTCTGCTGCCAGCCATCGGAGCTCCATTCCTGCTCTACGGCATTATTCTGATCCTGTTGTCGCCTTGGTTGCTGCGATTGATGTATAGCGGCAAGTTCTGGATGACTCAAGCCATGTTCTTTGGTTTTGAGGGTTACATGCCTCTGCATGAGATCGAGAAGCGCATCTTCGGTGCGAGGCCTGGGCGGATGAAGTGGGCGCCATACAGTTCGCCAATCAGTCGTCATCGACCCAACGACTATGACGAATGTATCGGCGTCGATCCTATGACAGATGCGCCAGTGCAGGCGAAAGTAGCTAGTGCGAAGTCAGCACAATATGGTCAACCACGGGTAAGTTGTTGCGCGACATACAAGAGCATGATCAGTGTCGACTGACCTCTGTCTAGTTGTTCACACTAGTTGATACAGCCACCATGACCGTCACTCTGTTCGAAGCCGTACGACCGCCAGTGGCCTTCCTTCTAGTCGGCTCCGAAGGCGGCATGCAGCGTGCCTTGGGCGTGAGCTATGACTGGGAGTCCAAAACACTCGTCAAAGAGACAGTGCTGCGAATGGAGACGCCAGTCATGGAGCGCATGGCCAGAGTGCCCAGAGTGAAGCTCAGTCTTGGGAGGGCCGTGCCGAAGACGAAGGCGCGTTTCATTGCGAATGCGGCGTATTGAGAGAGATGGACTATGTCGTCTCATGTCCATAATTCGATTTCATATCAATGGACCAGTAAAGTCGTCAAATCCAAAGCCCCATTCGTTTGTGCTGAAGTCGAAAAGTCCACTGTCCATGAAATTGAAGCCATCCATGTTGCCGAAATTTGTGGCGTTGAACGCATCCGTGGGAAAACCAGAGTCTGTCGTTGGGGGATTGCTGCTGGCACTTGAGTGGGAGATGGAGTATGCCCGCACTTGCTCGTACATCTGCACCAATCCATCGCAGCTGCTTGTCACGAGGCCGTTTTGCGGTAGCTTTTCTCTCAACACATGCTTGCACACGTTCCAACCTGCATCGAGCTTCTTCATGCCAATCTGGTTGAGCAGATCGAATTGGGTCATGGTGATCATCATGACTCCAACAGCCATGCGAATGAAGAAGACATTGTACCACCACTCGCAGGTGGCATCGCTTCCGGCGTACAGATCCACAGTCTCGACAAGTCGAATAGACGCCTCGATGCATATGACTGCGCCGTTGCGTTGACATTGCTGAATCAGACCAGTCGCGCTGGTGAGTCTTCCTGACCCAGTTGGATCACATGATGGAATTTTTGCTCTGCAAAAGTCGAGGAATAGTGGACGATGCATTCCAAAATGTGCCGCAACGTAACGCATGTGTAGGACAGCTCGCTGCTGTTCCAGGACTGGATAATTCAGTCGCAGAGTCTGCGGAATGGGACACTTCCAGTTCAGGGCTTCAGGCAGCTGCTGCTCAAGACGCGTGAGAGCCGAGTCGAGTTCTACAGTCTTATCAAACTTCTGCATCACGACATCGGGTTTGTCCTTGTATAGTGTGGCAAGAGCTTCGCGCATGATCCTATGTATCTTGTTGAGCTCGTGGAAGAACAGTAAGTCAGACACATGGTTGTCTGGCTGTGAGATGTTGTTCAAGAGGTATTCGTCATCGATAGCTGCTGGAAGTGGTACTCCATGACGTCGTCGTAGTGCAACAGGTCGTCCAAGTGCCATTGCCGTAATCATATCGAGTATCACCGTCGTGTAGAACGTTCGACGCCGGATCTCTCGCTCAATCGGAGTGAAGTTGCTGTTGTGTTCGGTGTCCATGTGCAAGCCCAGTCCTTGTGCTATGCGGCAAGCAAGACCAATTGACGTCCATGGCTTGTTCGGCGAATTTGTCGACTGGAAGTACTGGGTTACGAGCAAGCTCATCTGGAGAATTGCGAGACTACCTTCATTATACAGGTCCATTTTGAGGAGGTTCTTTGCTTTCGAGATGCACTGAAAAGTGAGCTTGTCTTTCTCTGCTTGCGCAAAAGGCGTGAACTGAAGCCCAAGAACAAGCATTGCATTGAGTGAGATGGTGAATGGGAATGAGAGTGGACCAGCTCTGGTGGACTCGCCAAGTCCGAGGGCAGGGTTTCCAGGCGCTGGTTTCGCCTTTGCATCCCAGAGACGTTCGTACGACTGCATGAATGTCGGCTTGTGGATGAAAGGGTACAGGGGCCAGATCTTGTCGAAATAGCGGCCGAGGAGATAATCTGTGACGGGTCGTGGGAACAGCGCGAAGTTCTCTGGTCCTGCATAATCACCTTCAAACACCACATTGTCGATGCCAATGGGCAATGAGGGTACTGCTGAAGCGAGGAATGCACTGTTCTCGCCGCCTTCTGCAATGGCAGCACGGACCTGTTCCATGAGGGCAGATGCCGATGAATAGCCGAAGTAGCTGTCATCAGAGGCTCTTTCACGGAAGTGGGGAGCGCCGCCCATTGCGTCGACATTGTCATATCGCTTGGTCAGATGTCTTCTAGTTGAAGCGACGGGAGAGCCATTGAGAGGCTTGGGGCCACCATTGCTGGACTTTGCGAGCATTTTGGTGACGACATCTCGTTCATCGCGATCCTTGTTCTCCTTCAAGCGGGCATTCTCTTCTTCAAGAATGGCTATCCTGGCCAAAAGAGACTGGACGTAGTCTTGCGCGGTGTCAGACTGGACTTTGGTGACCTTGTACACGCACTGCTCCTTGCGACGCGTACAATTGCCGCAAATAGGCTTCTCGCCATCGCAGCGTGCCTTGCGAAAGCGGCATTGCTCGCATGCTAGGTTGATCTTGCGGCGTTTGGCGTGAGGTCGAGCATCATGGTCGTCTGGTGGTGCATGTGGGTCTGGATGGTCGTAATCGGCGAAAGCTAATGTGACAAGCTCCATGATGGATCATCTGAGGCGATGGCTCATGTCGCGTGGCATTGAAGCTCACGGAGCTAGCGATGAGAGTGATGAAGTTGGGATGGTGTTGATGAGAGCTTGCCAGCTCTCGCTTCACGATGCGCTCAATGCTGAGAGACCAAACTGATGGCTGGTGACGCATACCCAGAAAGCCATCTCGATTATCACTGACCGAATCGACACAACATCGCTTTTCAGCTGAATTTGGTCGAGCTTGTATGGAAATGGTGAATGTTGCCGAAGTTTAGAGTTTGGAGATGCTGAGGCGACAAGGCGGCAATTGCAATACTTGAGGCCCTTGAGTCTCCAAGAGCCAAAATACGTTCCTACTACTTTTGGAACCACATAATGTATGCGCAAAGTCGCAGATGATCGATCTCATGTTCTGTTGTTCTTCTTCTGACATTCAACTTTGTGGCAAGGCGTGAATTGCGTCGTGGAAGCACATCACCACACGGTTACGACTACGGGTAGCTGCATCAAGCTTGGACTGAGCAGACATGGCAATTGATCGAAATGAGACGACGCCTTTCCTACTGAAATTGTTCTACAAGAATGGTCGACATAATAGGTATGGTGCTCACGTGAGCTCTGCGACTGATGATGGCGCTCAAACATTGTGCAGCGCCGACGACTTCCACCCAGTTGGACCTAATCCTCCACATGTCGAAATCTACACGTGGATGTCTGCCACAACCGACGAGCTCGCACATCTGATCGCCGATAATCTCCCCCAACTCCTTCCGGAGCCTTTGATAGGCACGCGCCTCGACTTCGAGCTCGTGTTCCCAGATATGCGCGCTCCACCGCGAAGTGATGGATATGGCTCATTCCAGAAGAAGTCGCTGGGCTCGATCGTACTTGGTGCTGGTGGACCTGGCGTCGTCAATGGCGACGATGGAGGGAGAAGAGGCAGCTACACCACGGGCGACGAGAACAAGACGCTGGCCGATGCGAAGTTCGTGATTGGCGACCACATTGACTGCGCCATCTTCCCTCCTTTGGCCAACGGCGACGTTGCTGGTCCGTCGAGAGGTCTTGGTGGAAGATCAGGCCCACAACCCAGAACAAATGGCTTCGGTCCATCCGACTTCAGTGGCAGAAGAGGAGGAATGCGCAATGGAGGGCCCGGTGGTGGTGGTGGCGTTCCTCCAGGCGAGTGGCGACGAGGCGATCCAGTCGGCGGTCGTTCTCTGTCGATGCCGTCTTCTCCTCCTGCTCCGCGAGGGTGGTGAGATTCAATGCTTCACGGACGCTATGCACCCATCGCAGCCGTCACGGCCATCGTTCCCGACTCGCTTCCATCATCTGGAGATCGCACTGGAGCGATGCAGCCAAACGATCCGTCACAAGTTCATGTATGGGAGACAAGCGCCAGCAGGTACGTATTTGAGATCTGTACTCTCGCAGAAGTTGATCGACTAACAATTCATTCCGCAGTGTGTACCCGAGATACCATGCTTCGCGCTCACCATGAGGTCGCGTTCTTGCGCCTCTTTCCAATTGTCTGCGGTTCTTGCAATATCTGCAGCCCTTGCGAACCGTACGACGACCCATCAGCTAAATAGGAAACGCACCCTCCAACCTCAAGAATTGCATTCCGATAGAAAGTGGAAGATTGCGATTATAATCAACAGCGCCTGTCTCTGCACGAGCGCAAGGCTACCAGGCAGAAAGTTTGGCCGTTTAAGCTTCACCCAGCAATTCTCCGAGTCAAGCTACATCAAATCTGCAGCCAGCTTTTAGCATCCAAGCGCAAAAGTCACTCTCATGTTTCTCGAGGATCTCAGACGCCGCGTGCTCGAATCTTGAACTCTCAATGGACGACGTTGGAGAAAGCATCGTGGAGGCATCGGCGCCGAGCCTCTATGACGGCAGCCCAGAGCGCTACACCCCACACAACCGCACATCGACTTGCGCATCAAGATGAGATGTTCTCGAATGGTCTTGCACACATCTCGAAACGTGCATGTTCTGTACCAAACGAGATATGCACATCACCTGGGAACGAATCATCGGGTTTGCCCGATCTGCTCGATGCCACGGCCATGGCATTCTTGGTCTTGTGACCGCAAGATCATTTTGATGGTTGATGAGCAAGTGGCGCATGCAATCGTGCTTGTGGAGGATGCAAGTGTCGCCTTTATCTGTCGTGAGCTTGTACTCCGAGCTCATTAGCACGTCACGGCGTGAGATCGAGCAAAGCTACAAAGGCGGCTGGAGCCCCATGCTCTTACAACACATCTGATTGGCACCGTCGATCGAATTGCACGCTCTATCAACGCCCGCACCATCATCATGCGCTTTTCAATCGCCGCCATCGCTGCGCTCGTCGCCTCTGCCGCTACGCAGGATGCCACCCTCCACACCGAAGACCCATCTACCAGCCAAATCATGGACGTCTCCTCTACCGTCGCCATCATCGCCTCAGACCTCTCCACACAAGTTGAAGGCCTTTCCAGCGCAATCACTGATCTCTCGTCCAACATCGCATTCGAGACCGACAGCGCCATCGCCAGCTCAATCTCAACCGTCATCGACAGCCTTTCGAGCCAGATCGTAGGCATCACCAGCTCGGCCCCTGCGATCACAAGTGACGCTGCAGCGAGTGTGAGCAGTATGAATGTGGAGGCAAGCGCGTCAAATGCTGCGATTTCTGCGTCGAGCACCGCAGGTGGAGATGTTGTCGGTGTGCCAGCTGCTGCAGGGGTTGTTGGTGCATTCATTGTAGCTGTGGGTCTGCTCTAGAGCACTAAATGCCATGAACGAAAATTCCAGAGGTCAGCTCATCACGCAATGCGTTCGCGATATGGTCATTTTCCTTTTGAGACATCGGCAAGCTGCGCTGCAACTGATCTGGAATTTCTTCTATGCTATTCGAACCCTGCATCCCATCATTCAGGTCGATTTGAATTCCAGCCTCCAGGCCACCTTTGTGTGTCGCGATAGAAACCGGGGAAATGCAATCTATCGACAATATCTTTCTCTCTCAATAATCTTTATTCGCTAGGAACCGAGTGTTACGGTTAGTCCTCTACTAATAAGTAATACGTTACCTAAGTAATACAGTATCTAAGGGATAATCCTTTACCGAAGGTTCTCTCCTAGTTTAACTTACGATAAGAGTAAGGCTAAGTAATAATAATAAGATCGTAACTTCGTAATAGTACTATCGTAGTAATCGAACTATTATAATATAAGATAACTATAAGATAAAGGAAATTAGAACCTAGG
Organism: Scolecobasidium constrictum UM 578; assembly: GCA_000611715.1. NCBI lineage: Eukaryota > Fungi > Ascomycota > Dothideomycetes > Venturiales > Sympoventuriaceae > Scolecobasidium > Scolecobasidium constrictum. The sequence continues at coordinate 20,169 of AZYM01000171.1, forward strand.
AAAACCTATTCCTTTATACTAAACTAATATCCTTCTATTATATCCTATCCTATTACTATAGTAGTATTAAGTCTACTTACGCGATAGGCTAAGTAGGATACGCTAAGCGCTATCCTATTCCTATAAGAGACTTAGAGGCTTAGAGTCCTTCTTACCCTTATAATAAGGTTATATAATCCTAATACTAGATAAAACCCTACGCTCTATAACGTTTCTTACTAGTTTATCTATACCTATTATTTCCTATACCTTATACGATACCGAATCCTATCTTATAAGTAGCTTAGCCTATATTTTAAGGTATTCGCAAAGGAGTAAGAGTCTAAATTAAAGACTAATAAAAAGAATAGTAACTCTTCTAATATTAAAATAATTTACGAAGTCTAGTCGGAAAACGGTAACGATCTATAGATATAAAGTACTTATAGATTTATAGAACGCTACCTATTTCTCTAAACGCTCTTAGGTCTAGATAGATTATAGTACTAGTAACGATTAATAGGATTACTACTATAGCTATAATTAATAGTAGAGTAGAACGAGACTTTATAAGCGCTATATACGCGGAAGAATAGGGCCTACCTCTAAGAAGAAAGCCTTCTATCTCCTTATACTTACTAATCGAAATCTTACTAACTATAATTAAGGATTAGTTAGCTATAAGACGAAAGTCGATATAGAAACGCTAGCTTAGAAAGAAATAATTAGGTTTAATATTACTAATCTAGGTAAAATTATATAATAGGATCCGAATGATATCGAGATTGCTTATAATCCGTATATAGACTAGAAAAACCTAACTATAACCTTACTAGAAAGTCTATATTCTATTTAGGCTAAGAGGCGTCTTAGAGAATAGGAGAATTTAAGCCTTTAGCGGATAAGGCTAAGTAACCATCTTCATCATATGATGATAGAGGAATATTCTATCCTATTATTCGAAGCGTTCGAAATTCTAAAGGAGTATTAAGAATTTAATAAACTATTTACTAAAGAGGTATTTAAAGAAGCCTTACTACTATATCGCGACTAGGATTATAAGATCGTATTAAAGCTAGGAACTTAGACTAAGAAGTTTAAGATATACCTACTTATAAAGGCTTAACGTGATATATTAGACGAATACGTTAACGACTTTTATCTAAAGGATTTATTAGGAAATCTAAATCTCCTATAGGATACCTAGTCTTCTATATACCGAAGCTAGACGGCGGACTACGATTATATATTAACTATAGGTACTTAAACGAAATTACTATTAAGAACGCCTATATACTACCCTTAATATTAGACAATTCTCTGGCTGAGATTCCTCGGAATATCAAATGCTTTAAGCTATACCTATTAGTATTCTATCGAATTAGGATTAAGAAGGGCGATAAATAGAAGATAGTATTCCGTATATATAAGGGATATTACGAATACTTAGTAATACTTTTTAGGCTAACTAATATACCCGTAACGTTCTAGGCTTATATTAATAATAATAATGCCCTTATATAATTATTCAAATATATATAGATATAGCTGGATATTTTAATATACTCCTAGACGCTTAAATAATACGTCGAATATATCTAAAAGGTCTTATACGCTTTATAAAAATATAATCTAAGGTTAAAGCCTTTAAAGTCGGAATTCTATATATAATACGTTAAGTTCGTTAGATATGTTATAACCCTAGACGGAGTTAAAGTTAACCCCGAAAAGATTAAACGAGTTAAGGAATAGCCTATACTACGCTCTATTAAAGATATATAGTTATTTTATAGATTTACTAACTACTACCGGTAATTTATTCTAGGATTCTTAAAAGTAGTAGCACTACTTACGGGTTTTATAAGTAAGAAAGAGTCTTTCTTATAGATAAATAAGTATTAAAAGGCCTTTAATAAGCTTAAATAGTTATTAATAATAATACCTATACTATACTTATTTAACTCTAATTTACCCTATATAGTTAAGATAGATACTTCTAAGTATACCCTTAGAGTAGTCCTTAGCTAACTAAGTAAGGATAGTAGACTATACCTAATCGTATTCTATAGTCGAAAATTTAAGGACGCGGAAATTCGATATATAACTAGAGATTAGAAACTACTCGCTATAGTTAACGCTCTTAAATACTAGAGATACTACTTTAAAGGAGTAAAATACCCCTTTATAGTATATATAGATTATACTAACCTACGTAACTTTACGACTACGAAGGAGCTTAACCTAAGGTAACTCTAATAGTTAGATATATTAGTATTATATAACTTCGTCGTTATATACCGAAGTAGTAAACTAAACGCTAATACGGACGTATCAAGTAGGCGAGTAGATTATTAAGAAGGCGATACTTTTAAAGTATAATACGCCTTATTTAAGGAATAAGACGGAAAACTTATTTACTAGATAGCTATATTAGAAGTAAACCTTACGTCCGAAACCTAGGAGATTAAGGAGGCCTAGGATTATAAATACTCTAGCGAGAAGGACCTATTCGCCCTCTATAAGACTTACGATCTAGAGTTAGATAGAAAATTACTTCTACGAGACGGATTAATTTAGATACTACCTAAGCTAGAGAAGATATAGATCTTAAAATACTACGAACTACCTCTCTAAGGATATGTAAGACTAGAGATCGTCCTTAAACGCCTCCGGAATAGCTACTAGTTCTCTAGGATACGTTAAAAAGTATTCGCCTAGATCTATAAATATAACTTATACTATAAAGCTAAATATAAACGATATAAACCCTATAGGTTATTATAGCCGAACTAGCTATCTAAGAAACCTTAGTAGGTTATCTTAATAGACTTTATAGGACTACTACCTAAATTAACTAATAAGGATAGAGTTACCTACGAGAATATTATAGTCGTTATAGATAGACTTATAAAATACGCGGAATTTATACCCTTACTATATAAGTATAGGACCCTATATCTAGTAAAGGCGTTTATTAAGAATATTATTATAAGGTACGGGATGTTACGGTTAGTCCTCTACCAATGAGTAATACGTTACCTAAGCAATGCAATACCCAAGGGATGATCCTTCACCGAAGGTTCTCTCCTGGTTTAACTTGAGATAAGAGTAAGGCTGAGTGTTGACAACGAGGTTGTAACTTCGTGATAGTGCTATCGTAGCAATCGAACTATCATAACATGAGATAACCACGAGATAAAGGAAACCAGAACCTAGGAAAGCCTATTCCTTTATACTAATCTGATCTCCTCCTGTCATGTCCTGTCCTGTTGCTATAGTGGCGTTGAGTCTACCCAGGCTACAGGATAGACAGGATACGCTAAGTGCCTGTCCTGTCCCTACAAGGGACTTAATGGCCTAGAGTCTATTCTATCCTTATGACAGAGTCACGTGATCCTGATGCTGGATGAAACCCCGCGCCATGTGGCGCCTCCTGCTAGTTTATCTATACCTATCATTTCCTGCATCCTGCGTGATACCGAATCTTGCCTTTATACTGCTCCCCCCCTTTCCAGGATAGCGTCCCGATATCTATTATATCTACGTGCAGGTTGTTCCCGCGGGTATAAAGGGTGTAAGTGGTCCCCCTCGAGGACATACTTATGTTTCCTCTTCTTACCCGTTATGCCTAGAAAATCCGCGCGCGACCGGCGGCTCGAACTTGCGGACGCAGCGTTTTCTCGAGGTCGCGAAATGCCTTCCCCGTGCTTATCCTGTCGGCGGTCTGGTCGTCGTTGCCTGGTGGATCTAGGTTCTGGTAATTGTGCCGAATGTTTGTCGCGCAATGCTAAGTGCGACTTGGTAGTGACCGCCCGAGACTGTATGTTATTTCTCCTGATGTTGTAGGCGGTGGAGATGCGGTTCCGTATGTCCTATAACTATTCGTCGTCGTCGTTGTTTTCGCGATAAAGCTAAGTGTCTTCGATCGCTTTGAGTAGCCCGTGGAGTATATCGAACTCCTATTCTACTCGTTCTTGTCCCCATGTTTGTGCCTTGGAGTGGATCTATTGGTGTAGGTCTGGGGGTAGTTCGCCAATTTCGCTAATTATCTCCTGTAGGGGCGAACCTAAATAAACTTCAGGATAGTGTTGCTGATCGGCTGGTAACTCTTGAGGAGGAATCGCTGGATGTGGAGTTGGAGCTCGCCGAGGCAGAGCGGAAGTTTGCAGCCTTGGTGGCTCAGCGTGAGAAAGCTCTGGTTCGGAAACGAACTCTCCTAGCCCGGCGGCTTCGCCTGAAGAAAGAGGCGAACCAACTATCGTCTCGGGAGAAAGAGATGTTCTCGCGAGAGTTGGCGTCGATTGAGGAGATGGAGAAGCTAGAGGCTGAGGCAGGGCTGGGTGGTGAGGACCATCCTCCTACTGAATCTTCCGGATTATCAGGACCCGGTGCATAGGAAGATCCTGTCGCGAACTTTGCCCTGTCGCCTGTTCCTTCTGAGCTGCTTGGGATGGATATCCCTGCTGATTGGTCGTTTTCGCAGCTTTTGCATACTGGTGGTAGCGTTTGATATGCAATGGTTTAAAGTTCTCCTCTGGTTCCCAAGTGCTTTCATCTATGGAATATCCTTTCTACTTGACGAGGTACCATGTAGTTCCGTCTTTAAGTTTCTTATGGTCTATGATGCGTTTAAACACATACTCGTCGATATCTGGCTCGACTTCGAGGTGTTGTAGTACTGGTATATGATCTGGTGCTGGTTCGAGAAGTGCGATGTGAAAGATCGGGTGCACTTTTATGTCCTTTGGTAGTTCTAGTTTGTAGTGTGTTCGGCTATGGCGTTCTAGAATCCTGAATGGCCCGAACTTTAAGTGGTCCAGCTTGTCGCTTGGTTGTTTTGTTTTGAAATTTCGTCGGAGTAAGAACACCTTCTTCCCCTCCCTTAAGATTGGCGCCGACAATCGAGTCTTGTCGTAGTATTTGGCTATTAAGATTTGTTGAAATTTGAGGTCCTTGGTGAGTTGTTCCTGGTATTCTTTGGCTTTAATGGTCTACTTGACCGCTCCTGACGCGACCTTCGTGTCTGGAAATGGCTCGTTGTACAGCGGAGGCGTCCGCCTATATAATGCTTCGAATGGAGTGATGCCCATGCCTTCCGACATGGCGCTGTTGTAGGCATACTGTGCCACCGGCAGTAATCCTACCTAATTGTCCTGGCGTTGGTTGAGGTAGTGCCTGAGATATTGCTCGAGCGTTTGGTTCAACTTTTCTGCCTGCCTATTGGCTTGCGGGTGATACGCACTGGTTATCACCTGCTTGCTTCCCATGCTTTTCATAAGCGACGTCCAAAAGTTGGATGTCAGCCACTTGTCTCGGTCCGAGATGATACCCTTGGGCATCCTATGGTCTGCAATGACAGCCTTTAAGAAGCTATACGCAAGTGCTTCTGTACTAGACTTCTCCAGGTACGGTACGAACTTCGCATACTTCGTGAGTCTGTCTACGATTACCATGATGGAATCGTACTTGATATTGGTGAGTGGGTCTTTGGACGTTGGTAGCTTAGTGATCTAATCTATCGCGATTTCCTCGAATGGTTCTTCGGGAATCCGATACTCTCCTATCTCGCCGTAAGGCCTGTGCCTTGCTGGTTTGTTGATTATGCAATTAACACATGCGTCGATGTGCTCTCTGATTCGTTGTTTCATTTTGGGGAAGTAGTAGTAAGACTTGATCCGATCGTGGGTCTTCTTGAACCCTTGGTGTCCAGCGCCTGGTGCGTCGTGATATTGTCGAATGATGTTGTCGACGTATCGTGCTGGGATATAGACTTTCCTATAGAATCTGAGGTATCTATCGGGCGTTTCGTGAATGTATCCTTCTTTCGCTGCCCTGGCTTTGAGCTCGACGTATATGGAGTCTTTCCGATATGCGTCGATTAAGCCTTGGTCAACTGGTGACGTTACGCGGTAGATCTGCATGATTTGTGGGTTCGCGTATGTCAAGGATCCGTCAGCGTTCCGTCTGAACAGCTGATGCAATTGTTCCGTAGTTTCTGACTTGTAGTCGATTCTTCTGCTAAGAGCGTCTGCTCTGGCATTTTCTGATCCCTTCCGGTAGATGATACGGAACTTTAAATGTCCTAACTTCTCGGCCTATCGCATATGGCGTCGAGTAAGTTCCTTGGTCGTTAAGAACGTCTGCAAGTTCTTGTGGTCGGTGTAGACATGGATCTCGTGTGGGTTGCTGTTGACGTATATAGCCTATACTTTTATGGCTTCTACGATTGCTAATAACTCTTTGTCGTGTATATCGTAGTTGATTTCTGCGGCTTGGAACTTCCGCGAATGGAATGCGACCGGGTGGACTTTCCCCTGGTCGTCTATCTGATTGAGCACGGCGCCGAGTGTATAGTCGGATGCGTCCGTCTCGATGATGATTGCTCGTTCTGGGTTGTAGAGTCGTAATATAGGCGCTGAGGTAAAGGCCTGCTTGAGGTACGCGAACGACTGTTCGTGCTCCTTTCCCTATTTGAAGGTATTGCCTGTTCTCCCTAGATCGGTGAGCGCTTTCGCAGTCTTGGAATAGTCTCTGATGAACTTCCGATAGTAGTTGCCTAGTCCCAGGAATGACTGTATATCCTTGACAGTCTTGGGTACTGGCTATTCTAAGATGCTTCTGAGTTTCTGCGGGTCTATGCCAATCTGGCCTGGTCGCAGGATGTGACCTAAGAACTCGGTCTCAGCTACCCTAAACTCACACTTCTTGAGTTTGAGTCGAAGGTTCCACTTGATGAGCTGCTGGATGACTTTCCGAACGTGCTCCACGTGTTCCTTCGGGTTCTTGGAGAATATAATGATGTCGTCGAGATACGCTGTGTAGAACACATCTAGGTAGTCTCTGAGTGCTGCATTGATCAGTCTCTGGAAACTAGCTGGTGCGTTAGTCAGGCTAAAAGGCATGACTGTCTATTCGTAGGTGCCGTATCTCGTTCTGAATGCGGTTTTCCATTCTTTACCCTTCTTGATCCTAACCTGATGGTAGGCATCCTTGATGTCGAGCTTGGTGAAGATTGTGGCTCCGGTGAGCCTGTCTTGAATCTCGGAGATGAGAGGGAGTGGGTGGCTGTCTTTTACAGTGATATCGTTCAGCTTGCGAAAGTCTATACACAGCCTCTTTTCTCCGTCTTTCTTAGGTACGAATAGGATTGGGTATCCGGCGGGTGATGATGACTCCCGGATCCATCCCTTCGCTAGTCGGTCGTCAAGGAACTCCCGTAGATCCTTGGCCTGTGATTCGTCTATCCGACGAATTTGCTCGTTGTGGGGTTGTGTTCCTTCCTTCAAAGGTATTGAATGGTCCTACTCCTGGTGTGCTGGTAAGGCGTCCGTGCCTTCCAGTTCTTGAAACGCCTCTGCGAGGTCTTGATAGTCTGCAGGTATGTCTTCGACTTTGATCTGCATGACTGATATGCTATATGCGGGTGCGCTTAACCCGAACGTGATGGTCCCTTTCGTCTAGTCGATGTACGGATTGTGCTCTCGCAGCTATGGCATGCCGAATATAAGTACGTGAGATCCTATTGGCAAGATATCGAATGTTCTAATGAATATCTTGTCCTGGATCTGGTACGTGATTGGAGCGGTTTCGCCCGTGACTAACCCGGTCTCGTTAAGGGCGTTTCCATCGGCTCCTGTGACTCGATATGGGTATGTTTTGTTGTCCTATCGTAGTCCTAGCCCCTTGACCGTGGTAGGGTTAATGAAGTTTCCGTGCGATCCCGAATCGATGAGGGCGGTGATACTGTGCCTATTGATGATCGCTTGTGTCTCGAGGTAGGGTACGGGTACCTCCCTTGCCTGGTTCGAGACTTTGGCTACCTGACTGGTGCTATAATAGAAGTGGCAATTCTTGTCCTTATACTCCTTCCGAGTGAGGTTTTCGTGTTCGATTTCCAGCCTGAGGGCTTCTTCTTCCCTCCACATTCGGTGTCCTGGAACATCGCAGTCTGGCACATGACAGCGCCTGCCATGGAGTGATCGGTGGTACTGGTATTTACGATCCTCCTCTTCTTCCTTGCTGAGTGCCTGGGGCTTTGATGGTATCTATCTAGCATTTTCTTTGCTAGACCTGTGCGTGGTATAGTTGTCATTACTGCAAAATGTCCAGTGCTCTAATTTGTGCGATAGTTCTTCTACTCGGGGATCTGGATCAGTCTTTCTGATTACGTGAACCTTCTTTGCGGTGTACTTGTTGGCCTAATGCCCTTGCTGGCTATAATTGATGCAAGCCTTTTCGGCTAACCATTTCTTCTGTTGGTCCGTAAGGGGTTTCTTCTTGCTATCTTTTTTGCTCTTGCTATGGCTTTTCTTGACCTGGTCGATCTCCATTGGGTCTCTATGGCGTTGTTTCTTCTCGTGCTTCTTGTCGTTCCGGTTGCCCGCGTAAGGTGAGAATCCTTTCTTCTCTTGTCTTCGTTCCTGGATGCGGTTGTCGAGCTGGTAGCATAGCTCGATTAAATTTTCTAGCCTCACTGGCTTTGGATGGTGAACTAACTCGTCCTTGATGTAGTCGGCGAGTCCTCGTCGGTATTGTGCTATTGCTGAACGTTCTCCCTAGCTAACTATGGTCTGGAGCTGCCGAAACGTCGTCGTGTAGTGCTGTATATTACCTTTTTGCTGAAGCCTTATGAGTTTGTTTTCGGCTAACGCGATTTTATCGGGGTTCCTAAACTGCCGCTGTAGTTCCTTGGCGAACTTGTTGTAACTGGCGAATATAGCTCTCGTTTCTCGATCGGCTTCGTCCTTCTTGTCTATCTATTCTCGCATCTTTGGGTCAAACCAATTAAAGGCCGTTCCTTTGAGTCGACTTCCGATGATAAGTACTTTGTCGGCTTCTGCTGTAATCCCAGTAAAGCCTAGGTATAGTGTGGCCTGGGATAAGAAATGTCTGATCTTGTCTTGCCTTCTACTGAAGTATTCCGGTGGGTCTATCTTGACCTGTGGTCCGGATGGTATGCCCCCTGGTGTCTGCATAGACGCCAACTGGGCTTCTAATTGCATGATCTTCTCTACTATCTGTGCCGCCGTCGGCGTGGAAGAAGTTCCTGACTTAGTTGATATTGTTATCGACACTAACCTGACTCTAAGAGAAGGTGGTTATAGTGTTACGGTTAGTCCTCTACTAATGAGTAATACGTTACCTAAGTAATGCAATACCTAAGGGATGATCCTTTACCGAAGGTTCTCTCCTGGTTTAACTTGAGACAAGAGTAAGGCTGAGTGTTGACAACGAGGTCGTAACTTCGTGATAGTGCTATCGTAGCAATCGAACTATTATAATATGAGATAACCACGAGATAAAGGAAACCAGAACCTAGGAAAGCCTATTCCTTTATACTAATCTGATCTCCTCCTGTCATGTCCTGTCCTGTTGCTATAGTGGCGTTGAGTCCACCCAGGCCACAGGATAGACAGGACACGCTAAGTGCCTGTCCTGTCCCTATAAGGGACTCAATGGCCCAGAGTCTATTCTATCCTTATGATAGAGTCACGTGATCCTGATGCTGGATGAAACCCCGCGCCATGTGGCGCCTCCTGCCAGTTCATCCACACCTATCATTTCCTGCATCCTGCGTGATACCGAATCTTGCCTTTACACGGGATACCGGAGCGAATTATCTCTAATAGAGATAGGAAATTTATATCCTACTTCTAGAAGGAACTCTATTAAGCCTTATAGATTAAACGAGAAATATCTACCGTATATTATCTAGTTATAGATAGATAAACCGAGCGAATAAATTAAATATTTAAATAGTACCTTTAAATCTATATAGACGATAAATAATTAAACTAGTTTATATTACTACCTTAAGCAGCGCTCGTATATAACGCTACTAAATAAAAAACTATTAGGATAATACTATTCTTCGCGAACTTTAGTCGAGAACTAAGACTTACTACTAATATTAAAGGTTATCTACCGATAAAGGTAACTGTAGTTATAGAAGATATATATTACCTTTACTAATAATTATAGTCTAATATACGGTTTTTAAATAAAAGAATAGCTAATTAAGTAAATAAGAAGAGAGTTATAGGACTAACTCTTAAGAAGGGGGATAAGGTCTACTTATAGCGCCGAAATATTAAAACTAAACGCTAAAATAGTAGGCTTAACTTTCTAAAACTTAGACTATTTAAAGTTAAGTCTATTAAGGGATTAGTTAACTACGAACTTAAGCTACCTAAGTCTATAAGGATATACCTAGTATTTTATATCTTACTATTAGAATAAGCGGACCCCGACGTACCTATCGACAAATCTATAAAGATCGCCCTAGAAGACTAAGAAGAAATCTATAAGGTCGGATAGATTATTAAGCACGCCTAGGATAATCGTTAATATACGTATTATATTAAGTAGAAGGGATACCTATACGAGGAAAATACCTAGGAACCCTTTAAGAACTTCTAGGGATAGTAGGACTTAATTAATTATTATCTAACCTATCCGGACGAGCCTATCCTACCTAGCTTAGGTCTAAGGATCTAGTAGGAGAAATAGAGACTACGCTAGGATTAAACGGATCCTACGCGCTAAATACCTCTACTCCCGAATTCTCGGAAACGTTATAATACGCTATAAGATTACGCGAGAAGTCTTTAAGCTTAGTATCGGTTATACTACTATTCCGTATCTATTCGGCCTCTTCCTTCTTCTCTCTCTTATTTTATTTTATAGCGGTAGAAGGTTACGCGCGAAAGGCCGTCGTACTTATTAAGATTAGAGGAAGAAGGATAAGATATCTTTAATATAGCCCGTAAGGGGTACGCCTTACTTTTTATAGGAAAGCTTAGGGTAAGCTTACTAAGAGAGAGGACTATATTACGGCGATAATATATATTACGATAAGAAGCTCTAGGTATAGCCTTATTATGTAACTAGTCTTAGCCTTAGTATATTAAGACTGCCTCGTAATAATATTATAAGTCTTATATTAAGATAGATAAGATACGAGTATTATATATACGCCCGTTCTATTATATATAAACTCTTTATAGTTTAACTACTATCCTTATATAGTCGTTATAAGTTAGTTCTTAATACTATTATAAAGTTACGAATAGCTATTATATCTATTACGATCTTAGAATATTAAGAGAGTCTCTTTAATACTTTATTAGTTACTATCCTCCGAGCCCCTCGGGGTATAAGTCTAGGAATTAGGCATATTAAGTCCTGATTTATAATACTATATATAGACTAAAAGAACCTAACCGTAATCTTACTAGAGAGTCTATATTCTATTTAGGCTAAGAGGCGTCTTAAAGAATAAAAAGATTTAAGCCCTCGGCGGATAAGGCTAAGTAATATAGAAGTAGTATACTACTATCTCTTTATAAGATAGGACTATAAGATAGCGTTCGAAATTCCTAGAGAGTATTAGAAATTTAGTAAATTATTTACTAAAGAGGTACCTAAGGAAGCCTTACTACTATACTATAACTAGGACCACGAGATCGTATTAAAGCTAAGAACTTAACCTAAGAAATTTAAAATCTATCTACTTACGAAGGCTTAAAGCGATATATTAAATAATTATATCGATAACTTTTTATCTAAGGGATCTATTAGGAAATCTAAATCTCCTATAGGATACCCGGTATTCTATATACCGAAGCTAGATAGCGGACTATAATTATATATTAACTTTAAGTACTTAAACGAAATTACTATTAAAAATACTTATATACTACCCTTAATATCGGAGTTAAGAAACCGACTCTAAGGAGCTAAATAGTTTATAAAATTCGATATCCTATTAGTATTCTATTAAATTAAAATTAAGGAGGGCGATAAATAGAAGATAGTATTCCGTATATATAAGGGATATTACGATACCTAGTAATACTATTTAGGCTAACTAACGTACCCGTAACGTTCTAGGCCTATATTAATAATATATTACGGGAATATATTAATAAGTTCGTATATATCTATATTAATAATATTTTAATATACTCCTAGACGCTTAAATAATATATTAAATATATTCGAAAAGTCTTATACGCTTTATAAAAATATAACCTAAGGCTAAAACCCTTAAAGTCGGAATTTTATACTAAACGCGTTAAGTTTATTAGATATATTATAATCTTAGATAGAGTCGAAGTCGACCCTAAAAAGATTAAATAAGTTAAGGAATAGCCTATATCTACCTCTATTAAAGCGGTATAATTATTCTATAGATTTACTAATTACTATCGGTAATTTATTCTAGGATTCTTAAAAGTAGTAGTACTACTTATAGGTCTTATAAGTAAGAAGGAGTCTTTCTTATAGATAAATAAGTATTAAAAGGCCTTTAATAAGCTTAAACGGTTATTACTAATAATATTTATACTATACTTATTCGACTTTAACTTACCCTATATAGTCGAAATAGATACTTCTAAGTATACCCTTAGAGTAGTCCTTAGCTAACTAGGTAAGAATAGTAGACTATATCTAATCGCGTTCTATAGTCGAAAATATATTAACGCGGAAATACGATATATAACTAGAGATTAGGAACTACTCGCTATAGTTAACGCCCTTAAGTACTAGAGATATTACTTAGAAAGAGTAAAGCACCCCTTTATAGTATATACTAATTATACTAACCTACGAAATTTTACGACTATAAAGGAGCTTAATTTAAAATAGCTCTACTAGTTAGATATATTAGTATCGTATAACTTTATTATTATATATCGAAGTAGTAAACTAAATACTAACGCAGATATATTAAGCTAGTAAGAAGACTATTAAGAAGGCGATACCTTTAAGGTACGGCGAGCCTTATTTAAGGAATAAGACGGAAAACTTATTTATTAAGTACTAGTTATAGAAGTAGAATTCACCCCCGAACTCTAAGAGGTTAGAAAGGTATAGGGGCTCGAATACTTAAACGAAAGGGAACTATTCGAACTATATAAGGTATACGACTTAGATTTAGACGGGATACTACTACTACGAAGCGTATTAATTTAGATACTACCTAAGTTAGAAAAGAAATAGATCCTAAAGTATTACGAACTATCCCCTTAAGAATATATAAGACCTAAGGTCGTCCTTAAACGCCTTTAGAATAACTACTAGTTCCTAAAGATACGTTAAAAGGTATTCGCGTAAATCCGTAAGTATAATTTATATTAGAAAGCTAAATATAAACGATATAAACCTTACGGATTATTATAACCTAACTAACTACTAGAGAAATCTTAGTAGGTTATCTCTATAGATTTCCTAGGACTATTACCTAAATTAACTAAAGAGGATAGAGTCGTCTATAAGAATATTATAGTCGTTATAGATAGACTAATAAAATACGTAGAATTTATACCTTTACTACGTAAGTCGAGTATACTATACCTTATAAAGGTATTTATTAAGTATATAATTATAAGATATAGGATACCTAAGAGAGTTATCTCTAATAGAGACCGAAAATTCACCTCCTACTTTTAGGAAGAACTATATTAAGCCTTATAGATTATCCGAATAATATCTACCGCGTACTATCTAGTTATAGACGGATAAACCGAGTAGATAAACTAAATACTTAAGTAGTACCTACAAATCTATATAGACGACGAATAATCTAATTAGTCTATATTACTATCTTAAGCTACGCTCGCGTATAATACTACTAAATAAGAAACTATTAGGATAATACTATTCTTCGCGAACTTTAGTTAAGAACTAAGACTTATAATGTAAGATCGATGATAGAAGTGTGAGATAGCTTCTAGATACAGGATAATCTCTAGCCTCTTCTTCGAAAGGCCAGAGATTAGGGTATATCCCTAGGTCACGTGCTCTCACGTAATACCCGGCGTCACGCCTAGGTCACGCTAGAAACCCTTACAATTACCTCCCCCTCAATAGCGGTGTCCCCACCGACAATAGGCTTATGAAACCCTCATACTTAAGGCCCTAAATAACAATAGCGAGCTATAATAGTCCCGCTAGTGCCTCGCAGTCGCGGCACAATAGCAACGACAATACAACTTTTCCAAGTAGGTCCAGATCTCAGTTTTAGTAGTACAATAGTAGATCTGGAGCGGCGCATTATAGGCGCCAGCAACAATAGACAATAGGTAGAAATTATACATAAGAAAACTTCCTGCTAGTTCGTCGTCTCGCTTTCTTCTTCACGAACTAGTCCATTCTCTAATCGTTCGCCGCGACTTCTCATATCCGTCCCATCAATTTTCCCAGATCTACGACACCAACACGATAGCGCCACGACAGCAACGCGACGGCGAGGATAATAAGCACTACCAGCGTTACCTCGGCCGCTACTACTTGCGTCGTACCGCGCCGGAGGCGCAAACCAAGGTCCAGCGCCGAGTCGACGAGGCGCTTACGCAGCGCAACGCTAAGATCGCGGCCGAAGCCCAGCAGCGCGCCGATAATACGGAAGCGGAGATTCAGCGACGCGTCGCCGCTGCGCTTACGCAAGCCCAGCCGCCGCAGCAGCCGCAGCAGTTCCAGCTCGCCCCACAGCCCCAGACGCCGCTTACGCAGCGCTCTACTAGCGCAGCGCCGACCCTAGACGTCCCGTTATATCTACGCTGCCTACTATAGCTCGGCGGCGACGGCGACCACTACGACAAGACAGCGTTGCGACGCTGCGAGCGCTGCGCCGGCATAAACAAGAAGTGCCTAAAGGTATATCCATATATGCGCTAGCTTCGCGACAGCGCAAAACTAACGATAAGCTCAGATCCCGGCGAAGTAGATCCAAAAGGTCAACGCCATCCGCTAGGAGTTAGCTAGCCTCGAGCCCGACGAAGCCATCCCGCAGTCGTAGCGCCGTCGCCTCAAGCGCCTCAACGACAACATCCGCCAGGACATACACAACGTAGCCCGGGAAGAGGGCACGTCGCGTAGACAGCGCGGTAGCGGCGTGTCGCTAGTTATCGAGCAGCAGTTACGCACGATCAGCCACGCCTTTATCAACTTCGTAGATAGCTACCGTACCGCGCACAACCAGCCGCCGCTCGACGCCGTCGCCGAGGAGGCGATAGACGTAGAGGAGGAGTCGGATAATAGCATAGATTAAGGTAGTTACGCCGTCGCTGCGCTCGCGCACAACCAGTATACTAGGTGGTCTTCGCTAGGGGGAGGAGGTTTAGGCCTAAGGCCGTCGTTGCGCATTCGCAACATTTCATAGACATCTTCAGCCTTCGGGCATCAAGACGGCTTTACGCCGTACACGAACGATAATATCTTTTCTTTCACATCTTTCGCGGCCTCCCTCTACGTATCTATAATATGCGCTGAGCCTGTTATTGCTCAAAATCATAAACTACTCCTTGCGCATTAGCTATATTATCCTCAGGCAGCCATTCGTTATATTCTTCTAGCCAGCCCTTCCACTTCACCAGGTACTACATAGCGCCACGCCTGCGCTCCTTCCGCAGCACTTCCTCAACTTCATATTCTTCCTCGTCATCGAGCAACTCGGGTAGAGATAAGACTTCTTAATCACCGTCTCTCGCGTGATAAGGCTCTATCGCTGAGACATAGAAGACATTATAAATACGCGAATCGGTAGGAAGATGCACGCAGTACGCCTACGCGCCGACTGGTTCATAAATCCTAAAGGGTCCCATCATGCGTGGCGCCATCTTCTTACTTAGCCCTTACAGACGGAGGTTCTTCGTGGAGATCAACACCAATTAGTCCTTCTTAAATATCATCGGCTAGTGCTTCTAGTTATAGTACTTCGCCTACGACTCAGATGCGCGTTCTAGGCGCTTCTATAGGTCCTTACGCAATTCGTAAATCCTCTAAATGCGTTCTTTTACCGCTAGTACCCTTCCTTTTTCGACGCTATCCCCAGCGTCAAAGTACGACAGCGGGTCGTAGCCGAGGACCACGCGAAACGGCGTCGCGTCGAGGTCGCTACGAAACGCATTATTAAATACAAACTCAGCAATAGGCAACCTTGCTACCCAATCTCGTTATATAAGAGAGCAGAACGCTCGAAGGTATTCTTAGAGTGTCTAATTCTGCCTCTCCGTCTATCCATCTATCTGCGGATAGAATGCGGTGCTGAGCCTGCGCTTCACCTTCGCATAGTAACATAACTCTAACCAGAACTCCGATATGAATCTCGGGTCTCGATCAGACACAATTCCCTTAGGGAAGCCGAATCGTGTAAAAACACTGTCGATCAAGATATCAGCAACTTCCGCAGCCTTAATCGTCTTTTAGACAGGGAAATAAAGAGCCATCTTAGAGTATCTATCGACGATCACAAGGATCGCATCATAGACGACTTCGCCGCGCTTACTCAGCGGTACTCCGCTCATAAAGTCCATTACAATTTCCTCCCATAGCCGTATAGGCTTTAGTAAGGGTTACATTTCGCCATACGGCTTATATCTCTTAACTTTCGCCTTCTGGCAGATATCGCACGACTTTACGTACGTTACGACGTCGTCACCTATGCTCGGCCAATAGTACCGGCGCTTTAACAGCTCGGTCGTACGCAGGGCACCGAAATAGCCAGCATAAGGATCGTCATAATAGCGCTTCAACAGCTCTTCGCGGATAGCACGCACGGGTAGTATATAGAGGCGTCCCTCGTACTTCAAAACCCCGTCATAGTCGCTCCAATACTTATTTAGGCTACCCTTATTCAGGCGCCCGCGTAGCGCTTGCGCTTCGCTACTACCTCTCTAGGCCTCACAGATCAAGTCTCTGATCGCTGTGGTTGCTACGTCATATACAGTAATCCCCTCTAGGGCTTCCGCTGCTCGACTCCGGAGCATAACCGGTTCTTCGCCGACGCGGGATAAACTCTCTACTTAGTCTATAACCGGTTATAGCAGACTTAACTCTTACGTCGTGCAGGCGGCGAGCACTCGCTCCGCATCTTATAGACCTGCCAATAGAGCTCCAGTAGTAGCCTTGTCTGGCTGAATAGCCAGCTTAGCGAACAGTATCGGTAACATCGTATTCGTGGCTTTCTCATCATAATCGTAGTCTGGGCGCCGCGACGGCGCATCAGCTAGGTTTAGCTTGCCTACACGATACGTGATCGTAAAGTCAAAAGCAGATAAGAGCATTACCCATCTTGCTTACCTCCCGTTAAGCTGTTTCACCTTAGTAAAGCCAACGAGATTACGGTAATCTGTAATCACCTCGACGGCGAAGCGACTGCCATCCAGATACTGGCGCTAATGCTTAAAAGCCTCGACAATAGCGAGCAACTCCTGATCATGAACTTCATAGTTCTTCTCGGCGTCTATCATCTTGCGACTATAATAAGCCACTAGGTGCCATTAACCCGTTTCTGTGAGGAGTTATAAGATGATGCCGGCAATAGCATATACTAACGCATCGGTCTCGATGCGCGTACGCCTCGACGGCTCGAAGTAAACGAGCATAGGTACGCTCGTGAATCTTATAATAAGCTCGCGAAACGCAGTCTCTGCGGTGTCGCGCCACTCAAAAGGCCCGACCTTTCGACCATTCACGCTGCCTTTCAACATGCTTGTCAGAGGGGCGACCACTCTAGAGTAGGCCTCAATAAACCGCCTGTAGAAGTTACAGAAACCCAAGAAGGTTTGTAATTCAGGGAATGTCGTAGGCCGCGGCCACGTGGTGATAGCTTCAACCTTACGCAGATCTATCGCCACGCCCTCGGTAGATACTACATATCCAAGGAACCCAACTTGAGGCTCAAAGAATTAGCATTTCTTAGGGTTGCAGAAGAGGCCATACTATCGAAGGCGTTCAAGGACGCGCCGCACATACGCGACGTAGGCGTCGCGACTGCGCGAGTAGATAATAATATCATCCAGGTAGACAATACAGATATAATCTACCAGCTCGCCCAAGGCCTTGTTAATATATAACTAGAAGGTTGCAGGGGCATTTGCAAGTCCGAATAGCATAACCAGATATTCGTAGTAACCGTAGCGCGTGCGAAACGCCGTCTTCCACTCGTCGCCGCGCTTAATACGGATGCGGTAGTAAGCCCACTTTAGGTCCAGTTTAGTAAACACGACTGAGCTACTTAGACGATCGATAATTTCGCTGATCAGCGGTAAGGGGTGTCGGTTCTTAATAGTGACCTGGTTCAGCCCACGGTAGTCGACGCAGAGGCGCAGGCTCCCATCTGCCTTTAGCACAAACAAGATAGGTGCTCCTACAGGGCTAGTACTGTCGCGGATCTAGCCGTTCGCCTTCGCCTCGACAATATAGCGCCGGAGCTCTTCAAGCTCGCGCGCACTCTATAGGTAGATACGCCGGAAGGGTAGGTCTGCAGTCGTCTCGATTACATATTCGGCTTACTCATAGGGTGGTTAGGTAACAGCTACAATCTCATCAAATATATCTGCGTAATCGGCAAACTCGGCGGGGAGCATGATCTTCGCCGCCGTAACGCCCTCGCCTCCCTCGTCGTCAAGTCCCGTCTCGTAGACAACGAAGACGTGTAGAGCATTCTAGAGCGCATCATCCAGTTCGCCGGCGCTAAGCAGGCTAATCTTAGGCGCTTCGTCCCGATACCACCAGCTTTTATTAGCCGTGTCCAGAAGGATTTCCTAGGCTACAAGGCCAGGCATCCCTAGGATAAGAGGAGAGCCTACATATTCAAGCGCATACGCCACATGCACGTAGCGCCGGCGCGTCCCCTTCGAGTCGACAGCTTCCCACAGCACCAGATATACTCCGTAGCAGAAAGTTGTCTTGCCATCACCCCAAGCAGGTGCCTTAGGCAGCGCCACATCTGCGATAGCGAGACGCAGTTATATAGCCAACTTTAGATCAATAACATTAAGCTCGGCGCCCGAGTCTAAAGTAGCTATAAGAGGCACTTATGCCTCTGCGAGGATGACCACACCATCTACCTTAGGTATAGCCTCCCTAACGACGGCGTCGCGCAAGCGACTCTCCGTTACCACCAACTTCTGCACTAGGACTCTTAAGGTAGAATCTAAGAGCCCCGGCGACCGTTTCCCACTAGCATAGAGTTCGGATAGGAGGGCTTCCCTCCTAAACCCGGCGCCGCGCCGTTGTTACGCTTACCACGACACTCGTTAGCCCAATAGCCTAGTTTACCACAGTTAAAGCAATTACCTAGGTTAGGAGTAGAACTTCCAGGCGTGTTCGCCTTCGCACCGGCGTCGCTACGCTGTTAATTAATACGCGGCGACCGATTACGCTACCGCTTATCCTTACGCTCCTTATAGCTCAAGTCTTAATTCTTGCCGGCAGTAGCCGCTCGCTTACGTTAGATCTCTATACGTGTCGCCAGCGAGACGATACCGTCTAGGGTAGTCGGAATATCTTAATAGTTAATAATCTACTCGCGCAGCTCCGGGAGAAGCTTAGTCCAGTAGTAGCGCCTGCGCTGTGCAGTCGTATAGGGTTCGTCCAGCTATCCTTCCAGCGTAATCAGATACTGCTTGAACTACTATACCGTCTGTCCCGGCCGCTGTTTCGCGTCTTCGTACAGCTAGGCCGCATCAAGCTCCCTATTCGCTAGATCTTCAATAAGGTCGAGGAGGAAGGTCTTGTACTACTCCCAAGTATATCCCTCCTGCGTCTCGACGGCGTTATTCCAGCTCATCTACGGCGTGCCTCTGAGCGACTAAGCGGTCCACGCGATCTTAATCTCGTCATCACAGAAGCGGCGTAGCGCCAGACGAAACGCGTTCTCCGCACGCTAACACCACTCGCGGTGTTCACGCACGTTCTTACCATAAAATTCCGGAAGCTTTTCAGGTTATAGCTCCGAAGGTCTTAACTCCTGCGACGCGCCTACGCTACGCACGCTCGGTTCCGACTCTTCGCTCAAGCTACGCTCCATACGAGCGATCTCAGCCTCTAGACGGCAGAGCTCGTCGGCTTTCTTCAACTACTCATGCCTCTAACGTGCAGCACGGAGTCTCTCCTCGAGGAGGACTTCGTCAAGGGCAATAGGCGTAGCGCCAGCGTTCTGCATACGTAGCTACCGCTCTAGTATCGCTTCTTCTAGCTAGACCGTACGCCCTAGCGTCTCGTTTATACCGGATTAGGTCATCTTCGCGTCGCGGTAACGCGGCGACGACGGTTTAGAGGCGCGTCGAATACGTATATCGAGCCTATCTCGGACCTCTATCGAGAGGGAGAGATTATAACTGTAAGATCGATGATAGAAGTATGAGATAGCTTCTAGATACAGGATAATCTCTAGCCTCTTCTTCGAAAGGCCAGAGATTGGGGTATATCCCTGGGTCACGTGCTCTCACGTGATACCCGGCGTCACGCCTGGGTCACGCTGGAAACCCTTACATATAACTAACGTTAAAGGATATCTACCGATAGAGGTAATAGTTATTATAGAAGATATATATTACTTTTACTAATAGCTATAGTCTAATATACGGTTTTTAAATAAAAGAATAGCTAATTAAGTAAATAAGAGAAGAGTTATAGGACTAACTCTTAAGGAGGGGAATAAGGTCTACTTATAGCGCTAAAATATTAAAACTAAACGCTAAAGTAGTAAGCTCGATTTTTTAAAACTCGGACTATTTAAAGTTAAGTCTATTAAGGGACCGGTTAATTACGAACTCGAGCTACTAAAGTCTATAAGGATATATTTAGTATTCTATATCTCGCTCTTAGAATAAGTAGACCCTAATACCCTAATTAATAACTCTATAAAGATTACTCTAGAGGACTAAGAAGAGATCTATAAGGTCGAATAAATAATTAAGTACGCCTAAGATAATCGTTAGTATATATACTATATTAAATAGAAGGGATACCTACACGAAGAAAACACGTAGGAACTTTTTAAGAACTTCTAGGGATAGTAGGATTTAATTAAATATTACCTAACTTATCTAGACGAACCTATCCCGCCTGGCCTAGGCCTAAGGCTTTAGTAGGAGAAACGGAGGTATTAATAGGATTAAACAGATCCTACGCGCTAAGGATTACCTCTCCGATACTCTCGGTAGTATTATTATATACTATAAGGTTATAAGAGATATCCTCGAGCTCTATATCGGTTATACTACTATTTCGTATTCGCCTAGCTTCCTCCTTCTCCTCTAATTCGTCTAATAAGTAAATCGCCTTTACTTTCGCCCGCTTTTTAGCTAACTCTAGAACCTACCGGTTCTACGCTAAACGAGACGTTATCTCTTCTATTTATTAAAGATCCTTATTAATCTTCGCCTTCGCTTCCTCTCTTATTTTATCTAGTAAAGTCTAAGTTACGTTTACGTACTTAATTCCCTTTAAGGAATAACTAGCGTACTTCGTCGACTTATAACTCTCTATTACGATATAATAGATTGCGTACTTATAGTAATATTCGTACGTTAGTAAACTTATATTACCCTACTTCTTAATCTTATTAAAAGTATATTTCCTTTACCGTTCGCGCTCTACGATCTCTTACTTTATTTTCTTATAGTAGAAGGTTACGCGCGAAATACCGTTATACTTATTAGAGTTAGAGGAGGAAAATTATAATATCTTTAATATAGGCCGCGAGGGGCACGCTTTACTATTTATAGAAAAGCTTAGGATAAGCTTACTAAGAAGGGGGACTATATTACGGCGGTAATATATATTACGGTAAGAAGCTCTAGGTATAGCCTTATTACGTGACTAGTCTTAGCCTTAGCGGCGTAAGACTACTTTTTTATAGTCTTATAGGTCTTATAATAAGACGGATAAGATATAAGTATTATATATACGCCTATTCTATTATATATAAACTCTTCGTAGTTTAACTACTATCTTTATATAGTCGTTATAAGTTAGTTCTTAATACTATTATAAAGTTACGATTTAACTATTATATCTATTACGATCTTAGAATATTAAGAGAATCTATTTAATACTTTATTAGTTACTATCCTCCGAGCCCCTTAGGGTATAAGTCTAGGAATTAGGCAGATTGAGCCTTGATTTATAACATAAACAATACGCGCGCGGCCTCTGGATGAGAATATCGTTATGATCTCAATGAATCCACAGGCAGGAGGATTCTTCCTCTTGCACATTGGATCCGTGCCATCTTTGAGCCGGTCTCATAATCATGGAGTGTGTGATTCGCTTCTAACTCAGATCCATATCCATTTAGTTGAGCAACGATATCTTCCCGGCAGCCAACGTCCGCCATATCAGATCTGCCGTCCCAAGGCCCATATCCTGCAAGAAATCACAATGAGCTTTCCGCCTTCTTTCCGCATACCCTACCGAATCGATGGTATCGCATCGCCCGAGGGGCCCGAACGCGTAGTAAGATCTGGCATCCCATGGATCTTCCCCATTGATAAAATTAATCCAGCATCTTGACATCTCAGCGGAGACTCGTTCAGCCGCAGGGCTAAAACTTAGACCATAGCCTTGGAATAGGAATAACAGGTCCACCGCGTGATGGGCGCGAGAAGAAGCCTGCCACGGATTGGCTTGGTCCATCAAGTAGCAAAACACCGGGTAATTGGCAGATTTCCGCTGCTCAACGAGTTGCTCGGTAGCCGATGTGAAACGGACGTCTTGCAATAGGTCTAGTGCCCCGGTCCTGCTTGACACGGGGCGACTGGGCGAGACTCCGTACATCTCCTTCAGTTTAGCAGCTTTTTGTCCGCCGGCATCGAAGGCTTGACAGATTGATTCGACTGTCGAGGATTCGACACCACTGCGGAAAATGACCGACTAGATGCATTTAGCTATTGGATCAAGTGACTTCGCGCTCTGGTATGTGCCTACCTCGTATTCGCAATCTCCGATCATCAAACGCTTCGAGCTGACTAACCGATCTTTCCAGTTCTCCAGCTCCGGTTCCATTTGCAGAAACAACGAGACTAATCCAATCGCAGCCTGGGCTTGGAGTAGAGCTTCGATCGGCGCTTCTCGCAACGACCAGCTTCCAAGGCCTGACAAGGTAGTTTGTAGTTTATCCAGGACAACCTTTGCGTTCTCCGTAGGCTGTGGAGGAGAAAGATAGAGACTGCCTGATTGCAGAATATACTGTTCCACAGGCGGACTACTAACCATGTGGGCGTGGACATAGACGGCTCCGGCGCTTTCGCCACCAAGCGTTATTCTTGCCTGATCGAAGATCATTAGTTTTTCAACATCCGCTGAACGGAAAATATGTTTACCGGATCCCCATCAAAATCTCGGATGTGGTCTCGCACAAACGTCATCGCGGCTTTTTGATCCTGCAAAGCGAGATTCTTCTCGCCATTGCCATCGCCGAACGCGAAGATGTTCAGGCGGTAATTCACATTGACAACGATCATGGGCTTGCCGTTTTGTATCGAGTCCAAGACAAGTTTCGAAGGATCTATTCTCGCATTAAACCTAGGAACATACGCAGAAGGCACCATGACTGACCGCATAGTTTGGACACGCTGCTCCCAAATGTGAGAGTCTGCGAACCGCCTTCGAAAGTCTCAGTACTGCCATATTGATCTCATCAACTACAGAATGAGTTGAATACCATGGATCCAGATGAAGACGGGAAGTAGACT
Organism: Scolecobasidium constrictum UM 578; assembly: GCA_000611715.1. Lineage (NCBI taxonomy): Eukaryota > Fungi > Ascomycota > Dothideomycetes > Venturiales > Sympoventuriaceae > Scolecobasidium > Scolecobasidium constrictum. The sequence goes on from AZYM01000171.1 coordinate 43,637, forward strand.
CTCAGATGTGGAACCGGCACTGCGGGGAGGCATCGTAATGTCCAAGTTCAAGCAGCCGAATTCATCATCCCCAGCTTCCTCTACATGGATTGTCTCCGGTATGCGAAGCAAGTGACGGAAGTCAACATAATTCTGCGGACATTTGGGCCTGCATTTCCCCCGTTAGCCAGCTCTAACGAGGTGCCTCGTCTAGGTAGACTCTTACCCGAAAGAAGTGCAATCAGTGTGTTCAGATAGCGCTGCCGGAGGCCCAGGTGCAGAGAAGCGAGCCAGTATGCTGGCGTAGGGTATGCCCCTGAATTGCCACACGCGGTCCTCGAGAAGTGGTATGCCATGCAGGGTCGTTTTCAACGTGCTGTGCTGTAGTGTCGCCATCCTCGAGGCTGATGTGGAAGAGCGACAAGGTAACTTCCGGGAAGAAGTCTCCAACTCAAATTCATAGTTTCCAGAGGCCTGCAGTAGCACTAGTTGGATCGGATCAAGTTGACGGAGACTTCACACGCTTTGCCCCACGTAGTCACATGATTTCATGATGAACGCCCGGACTAAGTTCTGTGTTGCAGAGAAAGAAGTCAACTAGATTTGCCACATGCTAGAACACGAGAATACAATTTTTGACAATCTCGAGATCGATTTGCTGCCGAGTGCGTCGGCTGGTGTTGACGAATGTGGGGTTGTGGGTGGTTTGTATGAAGTTGGGGACCAGTACCCCAAGAATCAGCCCGTCCGGGGCGCAACGGCCTAAAAGTGTAGAGACTATACAATTTTCAAGTGTCGATACAGGACTTACCATATTCTGACTATTACGACTTTGGCACTATAGGACACACAAATTGGTTCTTTACAGCAATGGAGGCGAACTATGGTTTTATCGGTGCGAACCTTTGACATGCGACGAGAATAGAAGCTAATCTCTCCATAAAGGTCTGGGCGCCATGGGCTATCCCATGGCGAAGAACATTCGACAGAAAATGGATTCCGCAGGGACTCTCTGGATCTACGATGTAAACAAAGATGCGTGCGCCAAGTTCGCGAGGGAATGCAGCTGCTTCGGACCCGTGGAGATTGCTTCGTCGGCGAAAAAAGTTGCGGAAAATGCTCTAACTCTCGCGTCGATAGTGCCGGCTGGATCACATGTTCGTCAGGTCTATCTGGATCCGAGTAATGGTGTCGTGGCTGCAAAAGAGAATGCTCTGGATAAGGAGAGAGTATACGTGGAGTGTAGTACCATCGATGCTCAGACTGCTGTTGAAGTGGGCGAGGAGTTGCAAAAAGCGGGGATGGGCCAGTACGTCGATTGCCCGGTATCTGTATGTGCTCGCCTGTCATGAACATAACAAGTCTTTACTTAACGACTAAACCCACAGGGTGGCGTTCCAGCAGCAGAGCAGGGTACACTTTCCATGCTCATCGGCTCTGCCGGCGAAGTTGTGGAAGGCGAAGCCCAGGCGAACAGCCGAGCACAACGCATACACAACATCACGCACTGGATGGGAAGTCCAGAGAAGCAATTCTACTGCGGAGGGCTCGGTCTAGGCCTCGCCGCAAAAATATGCAACAACTATCTGTCCTGCACGCTATTACTCACCAATGCTGAAGCCATGGCCACGGGCGTGAAGCTAGGTCTTGACCCAAAGTTGCTGCACAAAGTCATCGCGGCCTCAACGGGCCAGAATTTCATGATGGATAATGTTTGCCCTGTGCCAGGAGTTGTCGCGCATGCGCCGAGCAGTAATGGGTATGCGTTGGGATTCAAGGCGCAGATGATGTCTAAGGATGTGGGTTTGGGGGTGAACGCGGCGAATAGCGTGGGGATCGAGCCGACGATTGGGAAAGCGGCGATTGCGGTCTATGATGAGATGGCGAAGGATGATATTTGCATTGTAAGTCGCTTCTCGGGTATATGTCGACGTGGATCATGTGGCTGACGAATTAAAAGGACCATGATGGCTCTATAGTGTATCGATTTATTGGAGGGCCAGACAAGATCAACAATTCATGGTAGAGGGACTTTTCATGTTGGATATTCGGCATTTAGCGTGATGTTGACAGGATGGCTTGGTGTTGGCCTTCTAGAGATACGAGATATGACTACTCCCTCCAATCTCATTCTTGTGTCAGAATAGCTCCTTCGAAAGATGTGACGGCACCCTCTGCAGTGACAGTGACAACATTTGAGCGAAAAATTTCATCGTAAAGTCTACCAAGTGATTTGCCAGAAAAGGTGGTTCACGCCCCGCATGCCTGCGGACGTTGGATATGGGGTAAGTGGGGGCAACTATGGGGGTATACCTTAGTTGCGAACAACTTTGGCAGAGACATACGACTGTTGTCTGTAACGAACCTAGAGTGCAACTGTTCATCTAATTTGAACAAGTCATGACGACCTACGCATTCGACAAGCAGAAGCTCGGTAGCCTCAAAGGCAAAACAATCCTGATAGTTGGTGCGGCAACCGGTATCGGCAGGGCGGCCTTGGATATCGCGTGGAGTACGTTCATTTGACTTCCTAATTTGAGATGAAATCTAGAAGTTCATCTAGATTCATGATGAACGCTTCAAAGAGACCAGTTGCTGATGACGAGGTTAGAGAGTGGTGCCAACGTCGCGTTCGGAGACTGGAATGAGGTCGAAGGCCAGCGGATCGCCGACGAGCTCAAAGACCGCATCTACTTCAAGAAATGCGATGTCTCCAAATGGGACGATGTTGGCTCGCTATTCTTCACGACTTGGAAGAAGTTTGGCACCATCCATGCCGTCATCTCCAACGCGGGCGTGAACACGCACGAAGGCTTCCTCGAGGACGAGTATGACAAGGAAACGGGCATTCTCCTGCCTCCTAAACTCAAATCGATCGAGATCAATCTAATAGGTCAGCTGTACGTTGCCAAATGCGCTCTGCATTTCAACACACACTGGCCGGATGTGCAAACGCAGCTGGTGCTCACGGCTTCTGCGGGTGCATTCTTTCCAGCGCCGCCGATACACATGTATTGTGCAGCGAAATCAGGCGTCCTGGGCTTTATGCGGGCTTTACGCTACGACGTGCCCAAGAAGAAGTCAACCATCAATGTAGTCGCGCCTTGGCTAACTAGTACGTTTGCTATCCCTATGCAAGATGCCCTGCTGGATTGTGCCGTATCATTCTCGCTTATTGGCTGAGACATGCTAATCCTCAATAGTAACACCAATGCTGATCCCGGAGTGGTTGGAAGGATGGGGTTCATTGCCAAAGAATACATGCGAAGGTGTTGCAAAGGCGTTGCTGCTGCCCATCATTGAGCCGACTATCAATGGCAAGTCTTTCTTCGTTGCCGGGGATCAGATTGTCGAGCTCGAGGATTCTTTGCATGACGCCCAGCCGCATTGGATGGGCAAGGAACTGAGCGAGAATGTGGACAAAGGTCAAGAATTTCTCCTAGGCCAATGATGTGTGCTAGCACACGTCGTTAGGCTGTGTGAAGGAGGCCGGCAAGATAGACAAGGGAGCTGAGCCAAGAGGCATGAAATTATACACGGGTTTTGTAAAATTGATACGATTTGCGTACATCGGATAGGCTTAGATTATTTCACTGCGGACAGACGCGTGAGAGAGTGGAGATTGTCAACAAACCAAAGTGATGCCTTAGGCACGAAGGCATTCAAAATCCTACCTCTTGACAATTCCCTCCTGAGCGAGTGGACAACACAACAGAGCATGCAGACCATCGTATTGCATCAATGAATAGCAAAATCATCATCCTTATACTTTGAGCCCAATGTCATTGTTTGAAATGGCATGGGCCATCTCCATCATGTGGGGAGCGTGGTCTACAATGACATCGCGGAGGCAATATGTGGGGTTCTGGGGAACAGTCTCCATGGACTGGGGTCGGGTTCCGCAAGTGTTGATATAACGAACCTAGATCCAATGTATTGGTAGATACCACGCACATCGTTTCTAATTCATTCAGCACCAAGACAAGATGGACGCCTGGTCAAATAACTTCAGCAATGGACCGCAAGATATCCTCGAAGAGACTCAGCTTGAACCACAGAGACAAGTCCTTGCTCATCTCATTAGCAATCCCCTGACTTTTGGTCTCCTATTCCTTATCTCACTGGGATTTCTCCTTTCACGGACTGGTACCAAGAATACTAGCACGACAAAATCGGCCGAGGCGGTGGATCTGAAGGCTCCCCAAGATTCGGCACGGCTGGGCCATGAAAAGGATGCCATTGTTTTGTTTGGATCACAAACGGGCACTGCGGAAGACTATGCTCGGCGGCTAGGACGGACGTTGGCGGAAAAACATGGCCTCGATCCACTTGTTCTTTCCATGGAAGACTGCTCGCTCGATCAATTGATCAAATTACGCAGCCAAAAGTCGAAATCGCAGAGACCTATTCTGCTGCTCCTAGTCGTGGCAACCTATGGCGATGGAGAGCCCCCAGACAACGCGGTCGAGCTCTACAACGCCCTCTCCGAAGCATGTGAGGATGTGGACACTAATTCTGCAGAGGGCTTGCACTATGCGGTCTTTGGTCTTGGGAATAAGAGCTACGAGCACTTCAATAAGGCGGCTGACGATTTTAACGGTTTACTGAAGAGGCTCGGTGGCACTGAGCTCTGTTCCGTCGGCGCCGGAGATGACAACGCTGGAACGACGGACGAGGATTATGAAAAGTGGAAATCCCAATTCGTCACGGCTATCGACTCGAAGCTCGGCATAAGCGCTTTGGAGGATCCTCGGAGCGTCCAAACTTGGCAGCTGGAAGAGCAGACGGATGCAACGGCCGAGCAGATCGTCTATCTCGGAGAGAGAAATGAAGCACAGGTTCAGAATGCAGGTCTCACCCTCGGCCCTTATTCCTCCACGAACCCGTACCACGCGCCAGTCTCCAATGCCAGACATCTATTCAATCCGTCATGCGGTCGGTACTGCTTGCACATGGAGCTTAACATCAAAGACAGCGATCTCCAGTACGAAACCGGGGACCACGTCACAATTTGGCCGATCAATCCTGAGATGGAAGTGGAACGCTTCCTCCACATCTTCGGTTTGGCGGACAGGCAACAAGTCATTTTTCAGCTCAAAAGTCTTACTGGCGCCATCAAGCACCATTCGATACCAGGACGCACGACTTACCAGTGCGCTGCCCGACATTATCTTGACATCTGCGGCCCTGTCTCTCGATCCTCGCTTGAGCCGCTCATTCAATACGCCCCTACTCCGAGCGCGGGAGAGCGTCTCTCCAGGTTAAGCAAGGATCCGGTTCACTTCAACGCCGTAGTTCATTCCAAGAAATTAAATCTAGCCCAACTTCTGGAGTCCCTAAGCGACAACATCACCTGGTCTTCGATTCCATTCACACTCTTGCTTGACCACATGGCAGCGCTGAAACCACGGAATTACTCAATCTCCTCGTCCTCAAGATCATCGCCTCAAACAATAGCCATTACAGCTGTCATCAAGGAGGAAAACATGGACGAAGGCAGGGACTTCAAAGGATTAGCATCCCAATACTTGATGGCAGTGGCGGGTTCTAATTCTACTGCTTATCCTGCTGGGAGCCATCAATTGATGCTGTCAAGAAATACTCACACGGACGCTCGAATTGCTATAAGCACGCGGACAAGCACATTCCGACTGCCCAGCGACCCGAATAAGCCTATCATCATGATCGGGCCTGGCACTGGAGCAGCTCCATTCCGAGCCTTCCTAGCCGAGAAAGAACTCCAATCTCGCACTCACAAAATCGGAAAATGCGTTTTGTTCACAGGCTGCAGGCGCCGGGATGAGGACTTCATCTACAAAGAGGAGTGGGAGAGCTATAAAAGCTCGTTAGGAGATGGCTTCGAGCTACACGTCGCTTTCTCGCGCGAGACCTCTGAAAAGGTCTATGTGCAGCATCTGCTGAAGAAGCAAGGCCAATCAATTAGCGAGCTTTTAGGCCCAGGACAGGCGAATGTTTATATCTGTGGCGAAGTAAAGATGGCCAAGGATGTCACATTGGCATTGGCGGAGATACTTGTGGAATTCCAACGTGTCTCGCTCGAAGCAGCTCAGAAGACAATTATTGATCTTCGAACGGCGGGTAGACTTCAGGTATGTATAGCCATACTCATCAGATGACGCGACCTGATACTGACTCAATCCGTAGGAGGATGTTTGGTGAAGAAGAGCATTGCAGGACTCGATTCACTTATTGTCAGAGCCCTCTTGGATGCTGATTAGCGAAGAAGACGCAATTACCATTCACGACTTAGCCAGAGCAAATTAGTGAATGGTGCCAAATCTTCTCACGGGCTGAAGGCATCCTGCTCGATGCTGGTCCTGAATGCTCAGAAGATCAAATCAAACGCGAGGGTGTAAGGGTGGATAGCAGCTGATAGTTTGGGCTTCTTCCGGGGCGCCATAGGCAAGAATTGACACGCCATTATGCAGGGATTGTCTTCACACAATTTATGAAGCTGAACCCTTCTGATATCGCGTGCCCATAATGACGCAATGTAAGCATTTGGACGCGTCCTGCTTATTCCATGTTGCGGGGAAGGTATTCTGCCGAAGTAGCATCTGCATGTGGGGAGTTGGCGCGGGGCATCCCAGTCACCCTCTGCACGACCACATGGATCGTTTAGACTGTTTGTAATACTGACAAGTCTGGCATTCACCATGAGAAAGATCCAGAGGCCACTGAAAATCCCCAACTAGCGACTACTAAGCAAGGCAAAGCCTGTTCCAGGACTCTCGCGACGATAAGGCTGGGTCAATCTTACACGATTGGATCCGAATAACCAACCACAATGTCTCAACATACTTCAAAAAAGCTGCGGGATGTATTCCAGGGTACGAGCACGGTGACAGTGCATGCTCTCCAAGCGGGTAGCCTTACTCTGCCGGCGAATATGTTCATGGATGGATGCGAACCAACATTACGTCTGACAAAGCCATCGCTATCATTCCTCATCCAGCACAAGAGCAGCACTGGGAAGGAAACAAGACTCATATTCGACCTGGGCATTCGACGAACAACCGAGGAATACCCACAACCAATTCAGCAGCACCTCCAGAATCGGCAGCCTCTCTCCACACATCCTGATGTGCGCACGAGCCTTGAGAAAGGCGGTTTAGGGGCGGACAAAATTGGCGCTGTCATATTCTCGCATGTCCATTGGGATCACGTAGGCAGACCGAAGGACTTCCCGAAAAGCACGTTTGTCGTTGGGAATGGCGTCAAAGAGCTTCTGAGCTCGAGCGGAGCTTCAGCAAGCGGCATGAAAGGATCGCATTCGCATTTCGAGCCGGACCTGCTACCGCCGGACAGAGTCGTAGAATTGCCATCTCGAGTGTCCAAACTTGATGAAGACACGAGCAGATCGGAGACCTCCAAGGTTCTCGACCTCTCTTTCGCTCAATGGAAACCACTCCTCCACTTCCCAGCCGCGATAGACGTCTTCAACGACCAAAGCCTCTTCATCGTAGATGCTCCCGGGCACCTCCAAGGCCACATCAATCTTTTGGCGAGGAGAAGCGCGACGCAGTGGACATATCTAGCCGGCGACGCGTGCCACGATCGAATTTTGCTGACGAGAGAGCGGGATATCGCTGAATGGGTTGATGTGCATGGAACGAGGTGCTGTATTCATGCTGATAAGGCTGGGGCACTAGAAACTCTTGAGAGGATTAGGAAACTCGAAACGGAGTATGGGGATGAAGTTGAGGTTGTTTTGGCGCATGATGCTGAGTGGGCGGCGAAGGCTGAGAGGGAAGCAAGGTTTTGGCCGGGAAGTTTGTAGGACTAACGCTAATCTCAAAATTCTACCTCTGATTCTACCTCTTATCCAACCACTCTCCGTTTATTTTTGAGCATGGCGATTAAGAGCAAAAAAAATTCTACAAGCATCTTTGATTAAACGGCCGAATGAACATGCGTACGCCCGTCATGAAATGGCAGATGTGGGAATTTCACTCCATGATTACTTCAAGACACACCAGGGACTAGGTATCGATCAAATGCCAAGATTCTCAAGCATGCATTCATTCTACATACAGTCATCCCTTTTGTCCACATCACTACTACACTTCTACACCCTGAGTATCTACCTTCACATTCCGAAGAGTGTATCCCTCATTTTGAGCAATCTCCCATTCCTTCTTGATCATCTCCTCCACCTTCTTATTCCTCGGAATGAAGCGCACTTTGAAAGGCTTTGGCAAGGTGTTCACTCCAGGCTCATACGCATCGTCTGAAACATCCATGGGTAACTCTTTGCCATCCGGGCCGAGCGGAGGTCTCATATCAAAAGCCCACAGCAGCTTTGCGAGAGTAATGAAAAGGCTGTTCTCGGCAAGATGGAGCCCGGAGCATATCCTTCTGCCAGCGCCGAAGCTAAAGTGATCCCGCTGGTAGGGATCAGCGATTGCGGCGTAGTATCCAGCTTTATGTGGATGGTCCAAGTAGCGCTCTGGTTTAAACTTGAAAGGATCCGGATATCGAGCTTCGTCGTAATGGATTGGGTACTGCTGGATAGCCACTACGCTGTTCTTGGGAATGATGAAGTTTTTGTACTTTATGTCCGCCGTGGTGAAATGAGGGCTTCCGAAATTCGTCACAGGCCGGAGACGCAAGACCTCTTTGATTATGGCACGGATGTAAGGAAGTGCAGGCTCGTCGGCAAAGGTGGGTGATCGACTGTCTCCAACAACGGATGCAAGCTCTGTATGAGCTTTTGCGCGCACCTCGGGATATGAGGCGAGATAAAGCATGCAGCTATTCAGGGCTGACGAAGTCGTCTCGGAGCCAGCTTCAAGCATTGCTAAAGTGGTATTAGTATCTATCTAAGCAGCACACATGAGCCCCAAACTCACTTCCAGCCAGGTAAGCAGCTTGCACCTCCGTGATCCCAAGCTTTGGATAGTCTTCTTCAATCATCTGCTTGACAAAGCATGTCGGTGCTTGTTTAGTGTCCATCTGAACCTTAAGATTGTTCCAGAATTTCATCCAGACATTAGTCTGCCGTTGCTGTTTTGGCTGCAGACGCTTCCTCCACCACTGCAGAGCGAGGGGAAGCCCACCGAGCGGAGGGAATGTGTCTGCTATTTCTGCGCCTGGAGCTGCATGCTCAGAGAATTCCTTCATCAATCCATAGATCTCGCGGACTTCTTCACAATCCTGTTATAGGTATTAGCAATCGATCATCGAATAAGATGCATCACCTTGCTACTCAGCGAGGCCAATCTTACCCATTGAGGTATTCTCCTGCCATATGTTGAGGTCATGATCACTGACACCGTATACCTTCGAATGTGCATGTAGAATTCCTTGCCATTCTTATTGTCGGTCAGAATGTCGTGTAGAAGTTGCTTGGCCTCGAAATCTTGCGATGGCTGAAATGTATCGCTCATCTTCGGCGTCAACAGCTTATGCGCGACAGACCGCAGCTGCCTCCAATCTCGCCCATACGGCATAAGGAGAAATCTCATACTGCCAGACAGGGCATCTGAAAGTGCTGGCATTGGGCTCCGGGAAGAGCTTGCGTTCGATTGTTTGTCCATGACTTCTTTGACTGCCTCAGGCGTGTTCAACATGTACCAGTCGAACCAGCCCAACTGTATCTTGTAGAGCTCCCCATATTGCTTCGCCCATCGCATGTATGTTTGATTGGGGTGCTCGCCGATTTGGAGAGTATTGCCAATCAGGGGCAGACCAGGAGGTCCTGGAACAGGAACTGTGCCTTTGGGTGTCTTCCTTCGCGAGGTGAACCAGTATGCTATGATCGATAAGACTGCCGTAATGGCGACGACGGTGGTGAATACGGCCATGATGAGCTTGACAATGCTCTATGCTCGAGTGATGGCGATTGCGCTATCGTGCGAGCAGCACTCTTAGAGTATTCGCTCGAGTGGCTACCCCGAACACCCACCGCCACATTGAAAACATCCATTTGGTGCGCGGCATATCCCGGATGACGTCGAAGTCGAAACAGCATGAGTGTCGGTGCATGCATGTGGGGAACTAATCCTTGAATGCATGTGGGGAAAGCTTTGATCGTGGGGAAAGCTTCAGCCACCTATGCGTGCCATGCAGAAAAGCTACTGTACGAGCAGGACATCTCGCCAATATCGGACAAATAGAAGTGCCGTAATGGGTACTTCTAAAGCTATCTATCAAAATTGTCGCTGCCGATATAGTTCGTCCGTGTCGTTGAATGTGCGGAGAGCTTGGCTATTCAAAGCAGTGCATGCCCAACATCCTCAGGCCTTTGAGACATGTACAAGCAGGACCAGAAGGAGATTTTCAAGCTCTTCCTTATGATCAAATCGTGTGAAATGTATCCAAAGTTCATCTTTTATGGTGTCTGGTCTGTTTCTTGGGTAGATTTCGTAGATTTCGTAGACTTCTATCAAACTGGCTCATCATTCCGAATCCGCTCGAGAGCAGATTTCATACGATCATCTAGCAGCGTCTGTAGTGTGACATTACCTTCATCTTGCATCCATAACGTATCGTGTGCTAACACAATATGCGCACCATAATGATTCTCGAAGAGCTTGTACCTCGCTATGGTATCTCTCGCGGCGGCCTTGTCCATCTGCAGACATGCTGTGCTCCCGTCTGGCAGTTTCCATGTTCCAAAATCGCACAAGCCATCTAGAAGATCCCTAAAGATCCATCCGAGTGAGCAATTGTTTCCAACCTTATGGACATGTCAAATTACTGACCTAGTGTGACAACCGTCGCTTCCAAGCAAAATCCATTGACCATCAAGCACCTTGACGGCAGCTGCAAGATTACCAGGCATATGACCTGGTGCTTGTATTATCCATAGTGAGCCCGTACCGAAATAATCCATTGCTCTGTCAAATGGACCGAATCTGACCCATGGCCCTTTCAATTCCACAGTATTCTCTGTTTTGCGTTTGGGATCGAATATGCGGCCATCCCAGATTGAAGAAGGATCTGCAAGATGTCCTGGCGCACAGAATTCAAAGGTGCCCGGGCCAAAGGCTGAAATTGAACTCGGAAACTCGTTCGCGATAGGCCGGCAGTGATCCCAATGAGCATGGCTGTATACTCGTTAGAAGATTTCGCAGAAATCTTCATCAGCAGTAAGACATACCTGAACAAAACAGATTCAATTACATCAGATGATATTCCATGGCGGCTCAGTTGACCCACGACTGCTTCTCGAGGGCCTACGGCATCGACGGATTCGAGCGCTGGTACCGCACCAGAAGCATAGCATGAATAGTCCTAGAATATACGTATCAGTTGCATCAATGCGAAGGCTCTGCAGGCGCATTACGCTTGTCATTCCAAGATCCCATAGTACGTGTCGGCCGGTCTCCTGGTCTTTGATATGGAATGCCCAATTGTAGAGGCGAAATTGACCATTGCCGCGGTCTGCGTGCAATTTTTCTACATCAGCAATAAAGCTTCCGCCATCTAGACAGAGCGCTTCGGCACTTCCTCCTTCGGTGGGCAGTGGATCTAATTTTATTTGTCCCTCGCTCATCGTGTGTATAGCCTGGGACAATCGTAGTACGGATGTTGGAGACGCGTTAGTACTGCCTGACAACTGAAGCAAGACGAGCTGGATAGCTTGACACGGACTTGGAAGCAGCAGTGATTGTAGAGGGATCCAGGTAACCAACTGTTACTGGAGTTGGTACTGTACTGGTACTGTACTAGTGCTACTACTATACCTCGGTAATTGCCCGCCTGGATATGTGTCACGTAGCAGTGTGGGGTCTGCGAAAAGCTTCCCGAGTTGGGATCGTTTAGGCTCCAATACATCCTAGATACATATGTACGAAGCCGCAGGCATGTCATGTGCGCATGTCCCTTTCTGCCAGAGAGCAGTACCATTCTCATCACGACTGAACGACCCTGTTCTCAAGTGGCCCAATCGCACGACCAGGCAACGGTCAGGAAACGTCTATACCATGGCCATATCTGCTGATATCTCGCAGTCTAGGCTCATCAAGCATCCCAGCGGAAGAACCTCTCACTGCGTGATTGACGACTTTACCGATCCTTGGCAGTCCTCCGAGGCAATTCTGATACAACACGGTTTCGCGCGGCATTATGCATTCTTCTATCACTGGATCCCGACCTTGGCGAAGCGATACAAGCTAATTCGCCGAGACCTGCCTGGACATGGCTTGTCGAGCGTACCTGAGAAAGAGTTGGATCTTGATGGAGTGCTGGATGATATTGTGGATACGTTAGACCAGCTCGGAGTTGACCAAGTTCACTTCGTTGGCGAATCCACCAGCGGGATGCTCGCCGAAATACTCGCCACGAAATATTCGGAACGGTTGAAATCACTCACAGTCTGCTCCTCACCAAGCTATCTACCACAAGCAGCACTCGATCTGTTCGCTTTTGGCCACAAAGACTGGCCGACGGCTTGCTTGGAGCTGGGCTCCAAAGGTTGGGCGGAGAGCCTGTCCAGTGTTCCTGGCACAGCTAGCGGCGATCCTGAGTACATGAAATGGTGGATCGATCAAGTTGGCAGATCTCCCGCAGCAGGCCTCGCTACCTATGCGAAATTCCTGTCAACTCTAGATTCGCGGCCGTTCCTTGGCAAGATAGGTGTCAAAACGCTCATCCTGGCACCAGCGAGGAGTGCTGCCACAAAACTGGAAGAGCAGCAGTGGATACAAAGTCAGATTCCGGACGCGAAACTTGTCGTTATTGACGCACCCGGACACGAGATCTACCAGCAAGAGCCGGAAAAGTGTCTATCGGCGATTTTGGACTTCATCGCTGGTCTGAAATAGGAAACATGGTCAGTTGAGACGTGCTAACAAGCGGTCAAAGTCCAAATCATTTGGTCAAGGTATATCATAGCGTGCTCCCAATGCTGTAAATATGAACGGCAGTTAACTTCGGCATAGAAGCTGTCCGATCTGTCTCGGCCCGATAAGCAAGACTGCAGCTATCAGGCCCGGATATTAGAATGTCTTACGCTTTTTGCCGTGTCTGAGCTGCGCCAGTCGGTCAGGAGTCTAACGTAGCGTGTGGGGAAATTCATGTGATGAAAGTGGGGCTTCGTGGGCGTTAGTTCAGCCTTGCAGCAATCAGTCAACACAGGGGCACACATCCCAATAAACTTTTTGGCCATGGCACAAAGTTCTTTCATCATCGCAAGTTCGTCTACACATGTATCTCCAATAATATTCACGTCGCAATGCCTATCAGATCACCCGACCGCATCCGTAAACGGAAACCATATAGGAAGAATACCAGAAACGCGTGTAGCAATTGTCAGAGAGAGCACGTGCGTTGCGATGACCTGATCATCTGTCATTCTTGCGTTGAGAAGGGTACAGAATGTACACGAACTTGGAAATGGGTTCACGTGCATAAGGATAGGAAAGGATCCTCTGGGACCAATCCGGTGTGGAAGCCGAGGGCCACATTGGAAGTTATCAGCAATCGTGCTCAAGGAAGCATCGAAGATTCCATGCAGAAGCCAACCAACGCCGATTGCAACTCCGCATTATCCCACGAAACACAGGCTCGACCTCTGCAAATCCATGAAGAGTTTGCTTGGACACAAGGGAAAGGACACGGTCAATCACGAGAGCTTTGTAAACCATTTGGGCAAATTCGGTGGAACGAAATCAATCGCTCAAGTCCAGATCCTATAGAGCGGGCAGCATACGATGGATTATCAAGACGTCAGAATGGCGATGAGATGATTGACACGCCCTCAGTCGCCGTTCCATTAGCGGAACCAGAGCCGACGATGCCTTATATGTTAATCCCAACATACGATGATTTCGAAGAAGACACAGACTTTGATTGCTCATTGACGAATGGCACCAGTCCTTCAAACGTCTCCGATGTTCCCTCACCAGCAAACTCCGAAGGCATTCCACTTTACCAGATGCCGGCATTACCACGTACCGTGAACGACAGGCCCAGTGTGCCGGAGAATGACTTCATAAACCAGCAAGTGGACGGATTCTCTCAAAAGCCATTCAATCACCAATTCTTCGACGGAATGGGCGCGTATAGCGGGGAAGGACCTTACGGTACGCATGGGATGGAGCCTCTTTCTCGTCCTTGGAAGACATTGGACGGAAACTTGAATCAGATGGCAGAGAGTTGCCCTTTTATACTCGATGATAGTGAATTGAGGGACCCCTATCTCGACTTGGGTATGGAGCGACGTCAGGCAACGAGCATCGAGCTGAACGACCAACTGACAACTGCTCGCGGTCCTTCAACTGGGAATGGAGAGGTATTAGGCTATGGGATCTGGGGTGAACCTCGGTACTTGAAGTTTCCGCTTCCACTTGAGGACAATGGAGTAGTTGGATCATTGTTTGGGATCGCGCAAGATATGGAAAGGTATTGGGATATCTGGCATAATCGTAATCCACTAGCTTGAAAGGAATCGAAATGTATTGCGAATCAATCATTTCAAATTGATTCTAGAACAAATTCTTAATTAGGCTATCCTTCCGAGACATCGATCTTGGTGAGTTTGCATTCGTCAGCCCTGACGTCAAAAGCTCAACTCTAGTATGCATTACCCTCCCTTGCCTTTGGTGTCAACAGCCACATCTAGACCGCAACCTCAACTAATTCCCTCTTGGTAATCCTTACAAATGATAGACGAGATCTGATAAACAAAATCATCAGGCGCACCGGCGCTCGGTGTTTTGGTCAAGTGTGGGATTGCTCAGACCACCACACCATCTACCCCACATTCGGCAGTTGGGTACGATACTTATATACGCATGATATTTCGCGATGGAGGCAACCCCAGATCAAGATTCTGATCATTGAATGATCCCTTGAAGTAATTCTTTGCCTCTGTAAACTTCTCACGGTCAACCCAAACATGGCTCCACAAGCACTCTCCGATCCGAAGGAGTACCAGAACATCTTCCACTGGGCTGAAACCCAGAAGGACGGCTCGATTCAATCCTTTGCAAAGCGTCGCAATGATCCTTACGAGTATATGCCCGGATTTGGCAATTCGTTCGAGTCTGAGGCCGTGCCGGGAACTATCCCTCAGGGACAGAACAGCCCTCGCAGCGTGAGATATGGACTCTATGCTGAGCAGATGACGGCTTCGGCTTTCATTGCTCCTAGGCATATGAACAAGAAAGCATGGTTATATCGTGCGCGTCCTGCTGTGGCACATCAAGGTTTTGTAAGTTCGAAGCACGCTAAATGAGTGTCGAACCATATTAACTGATTTAATCATTATAGACGGACTTACCGGACAACCCAGACACCGAGTGTAACTTCCTGCCCATAAACAAGCGAGTCCATGTTTCGCCGACTCAGCTTGCCTGGCGCCCCTTTGAGATCCCAACTTCGGGCGATGTCGACTTCGTCGCTGGCCTCCGGACCATCGCGGGCTCAGGAGACCCGACTTTACGGGAAGGAATCGCAACGCACGTCTACGTATGCAACAAGAGCATGGAGAACTCTGCATTTGTCAACAGCGACGGCGATTTTTGCATCGTCCCTCAGCAGGGTGCACTAGATATCCGCACCGAGTTTGGCCGTCTCTACGTCCAGCCGGGAGAAATCTTCGTTGTCCAGCGCGGTCAGCGCTTCCAGGTTGCCGTCGACGGACCAACCCGTGGCTATATCCTCGAGATCTGGGGCGCCAACTTTGAGCTCCCCGAGCTGGGCCCTCTTGGTGCCAATGGCCTCGCAAATCCGCGGGATTTCCTTCACCCCGTCGCCGCGTACGAGATCACGCACGACGACCCGTGGAAGGTCGTGTACAAGCTCGGCGGCAAGTTTTTCCAGAGCTCGGAGAACCACTGCCCCTTTGACGTTGTGGCCTGGCATGGGAATTACGTCCCGTACAAGTACGATCTGACCAAGTTCGTCAATGTGGGGTCTATCTCCGTGGACCACATTGACCCGTCCATCTTCTGCGTGCTCACGGCGAGATCGAGGGACCCTACCGCACCGCTTGCCGATGTGCTCATCTTCTCGCCTAGGTGGGATGTTGCCTCGCATACCTACAGGCCGCCTTACTACCATCGCAATGTAGCCTCTGAGCTCATGGGTCTGATTTACGGCGACTACGGTGGCCGCTCTGATGGTTTTGAGCCTGGCAGCGTGTCCTTTGAGTGCGGTATGGTGCCGCATGGGGTCGCGTACGAGCAGTTCAAGGCGGCGAGTGAGGCGGATCCGCCTGTGATGAAGATCTCGGAGGGCTCGATTGCTTTCATGTTCGAGAGTAGCAGGCCGTTCACTATTACTGACTATGCGTGGAACAGCAAGGAGAAGCATGAGCATGAGCCGTCGATGTGGGATGATCTTGTGGACAACTTTTCGTCTCATGCTGCCGAGGTGGAGGAGATTCTGAAGGGGATCAAGAACGCCAAGTTGAATGGTCATGCGACGAAGTAGGACTTTTTAGTGGATTGCTGGATAGCTGGATCTTGATAACAAAAATTGTGAAGTAACACATATCGTTTCTTGAAACCGCTCTCGATTACGTATTGGTCATCAATGTGTTCAAGGCATGTCTAAGAATATTCCACTTCTCTATTCAGTTTAGCTAAATCAATTCACACTTGTAAGCATTCATATGATCTACAACTCCCAACACCATTCATCTACATGTCAGCTCTAGCATCTTCTCCCGTCCATGCCCTGCGAATCGTCTCCCGCAACTTCTCATACTCAACCTTCGCCGGATTAGGGTACGGCTTCACCGTCGCAATCTGGGCCGCTTTATCAACATCCTCCTCTTTCATCCCAAGATCCTTCAATGCCCTCTTCACATTAAGCTTCGTCAACAGCACATTCAACCCATTAATCGCATCACCATTCGAATCCGGCAATGCCTCAGCAATCCTCTCCATAGTCTTTGGGATGCTGGGTGCGTTGTAGGCTAGCGCATGGGGAAGTACGATCGTATGGGTCTCTGCGTGAGGGAGGTTGAAAGATCCACCGAGGGTGTGGCAGAGCTTGTGGTGGAGTGCCATGTCTGAGTTACCGAGACAGATGCCGCAGAGCCAGGCACCGTAGAGTGCGGTGTAGCGAGCGGAGTGATCGTTGGGAGATGCTACTAGTGTGGGGAGAGCGGTGGCGAGGGACTTGATGCCCTCAAGGGCGAGCAGATCAAGAACGGGATTCGCGTTGGCGGCATAGAGGGTCTCGACTGCGTAGATATTGGCATAGCTCTAGATATCAGGCACTGAGAAGGGAAGACTTTGACGTACCTGCGTGAGCAATGGCATTGATACCACTCGTGGCAGTCATAGATATGGGAAGACTGTTGGTAAGATTGACATCGTGAATGACGAGCCCAGGAAGTATGGCCGTGTCGCGTCTGGTCGTCTTCATGCCATCCGCAGTCTCGCCGAGAATGGGCGTCATCTCGCTGCCAGCATACGACGTCGGAATGCATATATGTGGAAGCTTCGTTCTGACGGAAATAGCTTTGCCCAACCCGATGGTACTGCCTCCACCCGCAGAAATGACGCAGTCGGCTTTCGCGGATTGCACATAGGAGATGGCTTTGTCGGTGATGTGTGTCGGTGTGTGCATAGTGGCCTCTGAGAATAGTCCTGCGCAAGACCCGGTGATCAAGGTCTCTATCTCCTTTGCGAGAGAGATCTGTTGTGGTGTGCATAGTACGATTGCCGCATGTAGTTTCATGTTTGACAGCTGTTCAGGGAGGGTTTTCAGAGTGTCGATGCCGAAGACGACGCGGCCGGAGGCCAGGTTGTAGGTAAAAGTAGCCATGAGAGATGTCAAAAGAGATTCTATCTGAAATGTGATATGACTTGCTTCGAATACAGCAGTCTTTTTTTTTTCTTTTATTTTTGAAATGTTCTGACACTGGCGCTTTGTACCTTTTGTGCGGTTCTGTACATGTGGGGCAATGTACATACCTCCATGATGGATGGAAAGCACGCCAAACTGGCCCTATGGGCAGGAAAACGCGGCGTCTAAGTTGCCTCGTCCAAGCTCTTTATTTGTTGATACCAGTGATGATAATCCGAAACATTGTCATTCTTTGTACACGCGAAGAACATACAGAGTCGACTGTGGTGGCGTAGAGTAAGCGACGTACGTGGGGAAGACGCGTCTGGACAGCGCAGTGTCTCGGCTTGGACCACTGCGCTCGGGCTCCTGGACAGCAAATCAGCCTTGTGATGATGATGGCACAGCGAAGGCCTAACCCAATGGCGTAATGTCGGAGAAGCCATGCAGTGCCATGCAGTGCCATGGGATCCGCTAGGCTTTTCACCCTGAAATGGGTAGAATGGAATTCACACGTGACCTGGGGCCCCGCAGTTTTCCGAGAAACGACCTCATCCACTCGGATGGCCGTTCATTTGCAATCTTCCACAACTCAATCATGGCTGCTGTCGACGCGAGTAGGCCCCGGATCAAACCTACGAAGGTCAACGCATCGTTTCGCTGTGCATACTGCTCCAAAGTCTTCAAGCGGAGTGAACACTGCGCCCGCCATCACCTGTCGCACACCAAAGAGAAGCCGTTCTCGTGTCAGTACTGCCACAAGAGCTATGCCCGCAAGTACTACTACCCATTGTTTCTTTGTCGCCGCCGGTACAGACCGCTCGATAAGCTGTTGATGTAGCTAACCGATGGGGTGCATTTACAGAGACCTCGTCATTAGGCACGAAAGAACACTACACGCCAACGAAACTTTAGATGATCAATCAACTGAGAAGAACTCCGAAACTGTCGACACCAGCGAAACCGCCAATGCCCCGATGAGCCATACCATCCATGTTCGAACACCGTCTGCAAGCGCATCGGACACAGCATCGGATGGCCTTCAAAATGGTCTACCTCGAGTAGGCGACATCGAGAACGCAATTCAAGATGGGTCAAGAACTCCGACGCGATCAACAAGTAATCGCAGGTCGTCTACAGTCCAATCGCCCTCAATGAACCGCAGCGCTGTCTCGCCGACAACACGAACGAGTTCATCCCCTCGTCTACTGAACCAGCAACGCCAGTTCTCTAATCCCATGAGGTCTGCGTTCAACATGTCGCCGACCGCAGCGCGACCTGTAGCTACCGTACCCATGGAGAATCCTCCGATTGATGCCTTGGATGCAACAGAAGCCCATGAAGGGCCAAATCCAACGGCTCATCAACAGCCAATACCACCTGGCCCACAAGCCTTCGGCCTCAACGTTGAAGGACTCCCGAGCACCCTCGACATCGAACCATCTGTTCCCGTGGGACTTCCAGGCCAAAACGCTTCATTTGGAAACTCACAACATACTTATGCGAGCCATCAGAATAAACGCGTGCGGATGTCTGTTGACGAGTCAGACCTACAAGTGACGACCCGCACGCAAAATGAGATTCCATATCCCTTGCCCATCCCGGAAACTTTACTTTGGGATGATATGTCCGGCATGGAGTACTCATTCCCATTCGCAAGCTTGGACACTGCGATGGGCGGAGTTGGCGACGAATTCTCCTTCCACAACATCCCACAATTACAAGCTGCACCGCTGGACTTGAGTACTAGCTTCTTATACAGTGCCGCGGATCCTGCCCACGCTGCAAATTTTGCTAGGCCTGGCCCTCCCACGGAATCAGTGTCCAGTCCTTCAACTGACTGCAATGTCGACAATTTTGATCGCACGCGTCTGCCCAGAATCCTGAGAGAGAAGTCGCAAAGTCATCCTCGTTTGCAAGCAGGCGATGATGCATTTTCTCACTTATGCTTGGACGCGCAGAGAAGGCATGGCAGCGAGATGGTCCAACTTCCACTGCGGAATCGACGCGAGCTCCAGCATTTCCTTAATGGATATTTCGACGGATTTCACCGACATTTGCCCATCTTCCATTTACCCACATTTGAGCTTGCTGAAACACCTAGCCCACTCACTCTCGCTATTTGCGCAATTGGGTCATTGTACAGACTCGACAGAACAAGGGCACATAAACTGTTCTCACTAAGTAACCGGCTTTTGCAATCCGAACCAAGTCCAGGCTCAACAAGGGAAGAGGATCGGATCGACAGCCCAAGGTCAAGCAATGCAGGCGACTTGATGCCCCTCTGGTTCATGCAAACGCGTGTATTGCTATCGCTCTATGCAACGCTAGGTCAAGACTATGCACTCCTCAGACAGGAAATGGACAGGATGTCCTCATTTGTTATGGTTTGTGTTCCGTCTCTTACGTCCACGACCTCTCGGCTAACAATCGGCAAGGATTTTCGCATCAGGAGAGCCCGTCTCTCAACCACGCACAATAAGGCTATGCGATGGCACAAATGGATCGAGATCGAATCGACGCGAAGGTACATGTGTGCGTTGTTCATTTGCAATAGTTTGTTGGTGACGGTATACGACATACCTCCCTTCTTCAGCATCACCCAAGATCTCGACTTTGACTTGCTAGATGAAGAGCGGCTCTGGAACGCTCAAACTGCAGAGGAGTGGCAATCCTTCCGGATCTCCGAGCCTGAAACCTCGCCCCGAACAATCCGAAATGTCATGGGAGACATGCTCGCAGGCCCGACAGACGAGAGACAACAGGAACGGGATTACTCCGTCTCTGGATTCACAGCTCTAGTGATCATCCATGCCATCAGCATGTATGCTAGAAGTTTGAGTCATGTCACCACTTCTGGTCCCGCTGCTTGGACCCACCTCTCCCGGGGAGCTCGCGGCGAACTACTGGTCAATGCATTTGCAAGCTTTGCACGGTGTCGCGAAATCCTAGCTCTCGCCAAACCAGAAGGGATTGAGTCCGTGTGGGATGAACCAGAAGGCCCCATTCTTCTCAATTGCGAGGCCATACTCCGCGTGGCCTACACCAGGCTGTTCTTACATCCCGTCATGCCTGACAGTATCATTTTCCTGAACAATTGCCCAGAAGAAATTACAAGATTGTTGACACGCTTTGTTGCAACGCCACAAGAACGTGGCAATCTCATCACGAAGGCCATGGCCAGCATGTGCGAGGCTTATTCGGTACCAGCGAAAGCCGGATACCTACTAGTACAGAAAACGGCAGCAATTAGTTGGAGCGTCGAACATGCAGTTGCCGGATGGGGCTGCGGTGAGTATATGAGTTATTCAATGTGTGATTCTGCCTCACTAGTACTTATTTCTATACAGTCATACTGCTCTCGCATTGGTTGCACTCGATCCACAAGCAGCATCAGAAAGCGCCACCCAATCCGGAGGAGGCCGAGATCATCACTCAGGTCAAGGCTACACTCGACAC
The DNA here is from genome assembly GCA_000611715.1 of Scolecobasidium constrictum UM 578. Taxonomy (NCBI): domain Eukaryota; kingdom Fungi; phylum Ascomycota; class Dothideomycetes; order Venturiales; family Sympoventuriaceae; genus Scolecobasidium; species Scolecobasidium constrictum. The sequence continues at coordinate 64,844 of AZYM01000171.1, forward strand.
AATGAATTTCGACTATGATGAAGACAAGTCACTGGCGGCGGCAGTCGTCAGAAGTTGGGCTCCTCTAATGTCTGATGTACGTTTTGTCTCTCGCCTTGGCTCACTATACTTTCGTGGCCGACGGTAGAATTCAACTTGCTAACCTACAGGCAGGTCTGGGTCTGGGGGATCACGGTCCGCATGGGAGGCATTCTAAAGGATCTCGCGGACATTTACGATCTAGAAGTCGAAAAGTCTCCATCTTCCGGCGGCAATCGTTAAAATAGCACATGATGCTTTGGCAATGGCAATGGCATTGTCTTGACCAAAAGCTGAGCCAAAGTCCACACGACGAAGCCGGTTGAGGGAGCCTTGTCCATCGCGCGACTCCCACACGTCACATAGTCGAAGTGAACGCGAATTTGAACGATCATATCATTCTCGGCAATACGGAAACTCTACTCTGCGGCCAACTTTTCCAAAGCACGTCCATCATCTTCGCTGAAGAGACGATATATGGACCTACAATCCTTGCCGGAACACTTGTCAGATTCAGTCGCGGTCTGATATGCTTGTTGCACCGTTTTTGCGAGAATACTCTTCGTACCAACATCTTTGCCTAACTGTACCGCCATATCGATTACACCCTTGCAAAGCTCTGTTGAGAAACCACCGACGAAATCTGTTGCCGCCGCTGCCGTCGGAGTCACGCCCTTGACTGGATTCTGATCCGAGCTGTTGTAGCATCTGCCCGAGCTTGTATTGATGACACCCGATAGGACTTTTGGATCCAATCCATACCGTATGCCCATATCCATAGCTTCGCTGACGCCTAATATGCATATGGATGACAGATAGTTATTGATCTGCTTGGTTGCAAGGCCGGCCCCGCTTGGTCCGCAGTGGAAGATACTCGTGGGCTTCCCCATCGTCTCAAGGATTGGTTTTACTCTAGCGAAGAGCTCGGGAGAACCTCCAACCATGAATGTGAGGGTTCCATTGTTGGCGCCGTTCGGACCGCCTGAGACGGGACAGTCGGCCATGATGCCGACTCCGGACTTGTTCACCTCCTCTTGGACCTTCAGGGAGGTCTTGACTTCGATTGTGGAGCATTCGAGGAGTAGTTTCTGGGTCGAAGATTGCGAAAGGGATAATAAGCCGTTCTGCGGGTTCGTGAAAACTTCGAGGACATGAGGCCCCCGAGGAAGCATAGTAATGATAATGTCCTGGCAGAAAATTACAAGTCAGTACTGAGCGTCATGATAGCGACCAAAAGTCCAAAAGGCCAATACACACTGCTTTTTGCACGACCTCTTTCGGCGAAGTTACTACTTCTACCTGTGCTGTACCCTTTGACTCATCGAGAAACCGCGTGATTTGACTTTGAACCACATCGCAGATGACCAGACTCGAACCCGAGGGAAGTTTACTTCGTAGGTTCTTCGCCATTCCCATTCCCATTACTCCAAGGCCGATGAAGCCGTAGCGGCCAGCGGGGATTTGTGCGGTAGCTCCCATTCTCTGAACTCTCTTATTCTGCTTGGGGTGTAAAATTTATTGCTCAATTGAGAGACTTTTGTTTTCTTCTTTGTTATTTCTATGCCAGGATTATATTTTCTGAGCTCGCGCAGCACGCTGCAACCCCCGCCCAGCACAAGTTCGCGATGCGCTGCCCCCACATATCGCATGTGGGGACCTTTTGCTTGCTGCGCGTACCACTTCTATGCACAATTTTCGAAATATTCGATCAAATACTATCTACTTGATCGATCTTCATCGTGTGGTCTCTAGTCTCACATTTACAACTATTCCACTTTTTTACTCCCACGATGTCCGACATCACGAATCTCCACAAGGCACTATTCGAACAAGGGCTCAAGAATCGCAAGGAGGTAGTTGGAGAGGTGTATGTCAATAAAGCTCTTGAGAATGGAAGCACGGAGTTCGCGTATCCAGGGCAGGAATTGGTCACAGAGTAAGCTCAGCTTTATGAGTTCCAATTGCATCCAATGATCTTCTTGCTAAATACATGGGTTAGATGGTGCTGGGGCGATGTCTGGTCGCGACCTGGTCTCGAGCGAACACAGAGAAGTTTATTGAGTAAGTCTCCCTATATACCGCTACATGAATTGGAGACTCATCAACTAATGACCCAAAGACATCGGCATGTTGATCGCCTTAAAGAGCTGGCCAGAACTAGCGGTGCACACGAGAGGCGCAATCAGGAACGGGCTATCTGAAGTCGAGATCCGTGAGGCGGTTTTACAGGCGGCGGTCTACTGTGGGGTTCCTGCGGGTATTGAGGCGATGAAGGTTACGGCGAGGACGATTGATGAGATGGTTGCTAATGGTGAGCATACGAGGCAGTTGAAGACCACGAAGGATTGATTTATGAATGGTGGAGGGATTTGCTGCTTGGCGAAGGGCTATCGGGCTGCCTTTTTTGACGGAACTGTGTAGATGGACTAGATTCCTCTCATTCAAGACATGGAACTCTACACTTCCGATAGACTGGACAAGCTATCCTGATGGTTTCAGCGCAGCCAATCATAGCTAAGGTGTTTCTACATCGGCAGCACGAGCAGACATCAAACATGCGGAGATGCGCTCACATTCGCCCTGCATGAGCAGTCACCGTTACCCCACACCGTTGTATGCCGGCCTTGAGCCAGGGTCCTTGCATCTACATGTATACAGTTGGACAAACACATTTTCGAGACACGAAAAGTATATTGCAAAAATGACGGACCTGATAGATCTGACAAATTGCACCATTGACAACAGTATGCAGTGCTGCTCAGAACCTTGGCTTACGCTCACCCATTGACTTTGCTTTAGTAACCGATAATGTAAACACAATAAACTCGAGATGTCAAGACCGGCGCCTGAAATTCTTGTTGGAGAAGCTCGTAGTCCATTTACACGACTAGTAAGTTTTTGTCCCCTACTCTCTCCAAAAAGGCTGTCATTGATCTGCAAAAGCGCCCGTGAGACCAGGCTAAGCACAGAAGAATGGATGGGCGCAATCCACTTTCTGACTGCTGTTGGTAAGATTTGCTCAGACGTACGGCAGGTAGGACCAAGCGATCTAGTCTGGAAATTTAAAGCATGACGCTGACACATACCTACAGGAATTTATCTTGTTGTCCGATATCTTAGGACTCAGCCTCTTGGTCGACTCGATTGATCACCCAAAACCAGATGGGAGCACAGAAGGGACCGTGCTTGGACCATTCCACACCCACGAGGCCGAATCTATTGCCAATGGAGGGGGAATAGCAAGTGACCCAGATGGTCAGCCATTGCTCGTCCTATGCACGGTGAAGGTATGGACTCGGCAGGGACATTTGAAAGCTAACAATGTCGCTAAAAACTTTGTAGGATACCGCTGGCCGACCGCTTGAAAATGTCAAAGTTGATGTCTGGGAAACCGACTCAAAGGGATTCTATGATGTCCAGTATGCCGATCACAGCTCCCCAGATGGGCGTGCAGTGCTCACCACAGATGCGGATGGAATCCTGTGGTTCAAAGCAATTGTGCCTGTCCCTTATCCGATCCCAAACGATGGACCTGTGGGAAAATTGCTGGGGAAACTTGGACGACACTGCTATCGACCAAGCCATATGCATTTCATGTTCAACCATGAGCTCTATGATCCTCTCATCACGTAAGCCGTTCTCCAATGCATTTGCAGCGCGTGACTGATTTCTCGCAGCGCCCTATATCTCAGGAACGATCCGTACAAAACCAGCGATGCCGTGTTCGGGGTCAAGAATTCTCTAGTCGTCGAACTTGGGCAGGTCAAAGATCCCAAGATGGCTCAGAAGTATGGAGTTCCAGAAGGAACTGCTCTGATGCAATATGACTTTGTACTGGTCACCAAGAAGGAAGCACTGGAGTTACGATTCAAGAATGCAGCTGCCGCCATGGAGGCTCAAGGGCAGACGATGGAGTATATTGATGGGTTGCCTGTTCCAGAAGTGGATTGAGAATATTTGCAGATAGTCGTCAAGGTGCTGACGGACAAACTCATGAATCAGTTGCTGAACTCGTTTTAATTTTCGCAGACGTCATTGAAATCCATGACAGGATGGAGTCGAGTATAAACGCTTGCTAGCATACGCAAACATGGCGTGACTACTTTCTCAGACTACGCCATGACCGATTTATGACCGCTTTCAGGGAGACCAATTCAGTGCCAGCTTCTAATGCATGGTAGCTCGGTGAGTGATTCAGGATAGGGTGTAATTCATCGTCTCACGAAGGCTGAAATAAAAACAACAAGGACATAGATAGACACAATTTTTGTCAGTGTGCGCAATGGTTTTTTGTTGAATATGTATCTTTGAAATCAACAGTCACTACAATTTTGCTTGAGGATTTCGAACCACTTCTGCTGCATTTCTTGCAGGTGCAACCTAACGTGTCACCTTTACCACCATGAACAGCTTACATCTCGGCCTGAGAACGGATATGGACCATCTCAAACACATTGTTGCGGTACCAGAAGCTTCGGTATCGCTTGCCCCAAATAAATACAACGATGGTAGTAAGAAGCAGGGCAAATGTGGCTCCGCCAAAGGTGTAGAATGGCTCATCCGGTCCCGCAGCGGCAGTCCAGTTGTTCATGAAGTAGGAGTAACCGTAGAAAACAAAATTCTTGAACATCATCGCAGCAATGAAAGCCTCGTGGCTCAAATCGCGGAAAGCATCGATGATGTAGGCCGACGATGGCACTACAACGAATGTGACACCGAAGATGGATAGACCCCAGAGGAAACTTGCGACATAGACGCTGTCGCCAGCTGCCGTGACGTACCCAAAGAGTATGAAGCCGATGCCAGCTGTGACACCGAGTAGAATCGGGACCAACCGGAACTCTGGCTCGTAGATACCCTTGTTCCGCTTCGTGAGCCAGACGACCATCCTGTCGCTCACTGCGCCAACCACGAGTGTACCGAGGATACCGCCAGCAAATGGACCCAAGAAGGTGTAGCCGACCTGAGAGACATTGAGGAGATATGGAGGCGGGGTGAAGATCTGAGCCGCAACGTAGGAAGCTGCGACATAGAACGAGGTGACACCGCCAGAGACGACAACCATCCAGAGCACGGAGAGGTTGGCGCAGGAGATGAAAGGAGCGACCAACATTGCCAAAATGTTCTCATCACTCATGATGCCGTTGTAGACCTTCAGCTTCTGAAGGAACGTCTTCTTTTTTGGGATAACCATAGCAGCTTCGGATGGTGTCTGGGCCAGCTCTGCAGTGGTGGCAGACTCATGGTGTTTGTGCTCGATCTTCTCCAATTCCTGGAGATTGGTGTTGGCCGTCTCGTCGGTGTTGTATCGTTGATCCCTCTGGTAAGTTGTCTCGGGGACAAACAGGAATAAGAGTATCAATTGGATGCCAATAGTGATGACAAGAAGGATAAAGAGCCCTGTCGGTGGGAGATAGGGTTAGCAAGATGAGAAGTAAAGAGTGGTCATCTATACATACATTGCCATCCAAGATTGTTCGTTACTGGTCCGCAGATGATAGGGCTCATGTTGGAGACACAGTTGAGCGTAAAGATGATGACCGAGACATAGAGCCCACGTTGGTGAACGAAGAATAGATCGCCAACAACGCTGATGACCAAGCTTTCGTACGCACAAGTGGCAAATCCCTGGACAACGCGAGCGGCTACCAGTCCATTGTAGGAATGCGTGACAGAGCCAATAATGGATCCTAGCATACCCATAAAGGAACTGAAGATGAATGCTGGACGCTTGCCGAATTTCCGAGCGATAGCAGAAACCAAGGGGCCGGAGCAGCCGGAGACCAGCAAGGTGTAGCCAGTGGTCACCGTGATGTCTGTAAGGGGACGCTGCAGGTCTTCTGCGATGACGAACAAGCTGGCGCTGAGAAGAGGTCCAATCGTGGATGCGCAAATGCAGGAGCCGAGCATCAGAATAGCGATAATGACGAGCTTCTCGTACATAGGCCAATTGAGCGGATCATTCGGATCTTCGGAAGGCTGAGGGCTAAGGATAATGTCGCCCTTGTTGTTTCGTTTGAGATCAAGGTGATCGTCGTTGGTGCGCTCCTGGTCGGAGAGCACGATGGTTCCGGGAACCTGGCTCAGGGCCGAGTGGTCCTCAAGGGGTGTGAGCTTCATGTTGACTAGGCAGAGGAGACAAAGATGGATGCTCGACAAGAGTGCAGACAAGGATTGGAATGTCTATACTTGATGCCCCGGACATGGCATCCATGGAAATTGATATATACTCATCCGTGCATGGCGATGGACATCCCCACAACGAGGCTGATATGTGGGGTAGGAGGATGGGAAGTAAAATGCACGGCTGGGGAAGAAAGTCTAGATCGTGTGTTCATTTCATCCATGCGATAGACCCAATCAGGCGTCGGCCTTCTTCGAATTTGGCCTGCTGCCACGAATCACCGCCAATATTGGGCCTGCCCAGACTCGGCCAGCTGCAAGACCACCATATTTCTAAGCGAGTCTGACAAAGAAGTCCCAACGACCATCAAGTTTGCTCTCTTTTTCAGTATGCTGTCAAATCACGCTGTCTAATCGGCACTGTCAACAGGGCACATAAAGGGGGCTTGGCACTTTCGCCCATGAATGGCGAGTACCAATGGCATTCATAGGTAGGTCAGTTACTGCAAGTCCATGGCCCAAGCTCTTCTTTACTAGCTTTGTGACGGATCTATGATGAGAAGAATGATCGCTGTGTTCTCTACTAAAGGTTGCTGCGTGCGTGGTCTGTGGTCAGAATGCGGGGTGAGATTCTAACCCACTATGAAAGGTTTGTCACGTGGGTCAATGTGGGGAAGACCCGGAACGGCAGTAGCACGAACGCAACAACCATCAATGCAGAAATCATGGCATTATTCATTTCAGAACTGGACATTCTCGAACAGACTCTCTTCTATCCTTCTGCACGTCTATTGGCTACTCGAAAGATTGATACAATCCCAACCATTCTCGATCGTCTTGTCCAGCCTCCTGTTCTGCCTGATAGTCCAACCATTCAAACCTGTCTCCCGAAGATAAGTGAATTCTGGATATCAACACAACTCTTGAATCAAAGATGACTTCCAACAAGAAGGTCTTGACGGTCGGGGTCATTGGCCCTGCTGGATTTGGTGGAAGTTACCTCTGCGTCGAATTGCTCCAAAGAGGTCACAAAGTGATTGGCCTGTCCCGTTCCCCATCAAAGCTTGGAAAGCATCCAAACTATGAGCCAAGAAGCGTCGATGTAGCAGAATCGAGTGTTCAGGATCTCGCCGCAAAATTTTCGGGAATGGACGTTCTCATAAATGAGTATGGACCTCACACAGCAGGCGAAGGCGCCTTGCAATACCGTGAGTTACTTCTCCCGGAAGGTTGATTATACAAATACTTGGCTAACATCTAGCTTTTAGAACCATTTCTGGAATTGACAAGAAAGATCATTCTCGCAGCTAAGGAGTCCAAAGTGAACTACTTCATCATGATCGGGGGCTGTGGAAGTCTTCACATGCCTGGCAAGCCTTACCAAAGTGTCTGTGAAAGCGCAGAATGGTGGGTGGCGTACAGACGTGGCATAGCTGATAGCGAGGCTCACGTAGCTTACATGGAAGATCGTTTGGGCTCAATGGGATCTTCACTGCGCAACTACAGGAATGCTCGTAAGCTGGCGAAGGAAGGCAAGCCAACAGAGGAGTCAAAGAAAATCATTGCTGAGTATGAAGAGAAGGCCAGGAACAATGATTCTGCGCGCATCTTTGTCACTGCTTGTCGGACGTCTTTCATGTTTTTTGACGGGAATACTTCATTCAGATGGACGTTCATTTCACCATCTGCTTTGTACCGCCCAGGCGCGCGCAGTGGAAAGTACGAGGTCATCTTTGACGAGATTCCTTTGAAGTCTAAAGTTAAAGATGACCCGCTAGACCTGGAAAGCAGATTGCATGGTATCACGGCTGCTGATTTGGCTATCGCTATCGCGGATGAGGCTGAACAGCAAACGCGTGTCGGAAGGCATTGGAGTGCTTATGGAGACTTGTCCAATGACGAGCCAACGCCATCTTATGTGACCATCTGAACTGGCTGAATCGGGTAGCAGGGATCGAGAAATTCAATGTGAGCAAGGCTTCTTATGAGATTTCTACCGAATTTAACTCTGGAATTCCTAAAGATATCTTCCAAATCACTACACTGGTTATAGATTAGAGTTTGTATGTACAGTACGAGATGTCCCTAAATCTCTCTTGTTGCTTTATATACAGCTTTTATCCTACTTCATGCGAGCGAGTTTTCAAGGTCTCCGACTATGTGGAGCATTCCATCAATTGTTGCGGCTCGCGACCTTTTCGTTCAGCTTGACACGCCAGAGATGAGTGCCTGCTAAGACAACAACCTCATCACCAGCAAGCGCAAAATTTGCAATCCCAGACCGTGTTCCAGGCTCGAAGAACTGGGCATTAAATACACCGAGTACCTTACCCTGAGCATTATGGACAGTCATTCCTTCTCCATCCCCGATCCAGACACGGCCCTTGTCGTCGACATGCAGTCCATCCGGCGAGCCTAGTCGAGAGTACGAAAACACTCGTCGATTTACCGGCATCATCTCATCGTCCAGGTCATACTTGTACACAGCGGGTGCGGCAAGTCGCGCGAGATCGCCAAAGAGTGCTGCGAGTTTGGGACCTGCATAGTCGGTAACGTATAGTGTCTTCCCATCCACGGACGCGCGAGCACCGTTAGGCCTTGCAACGTCGTTGATGCTAATGACTGGAAGAAGCTCGTTTTCCGAAGGATCGAAGCGCCAGATACCGATCGTGAGTTGTGCTGGAGCGATACCAGGGAAGACCAGAGGAGCATACGGCAATGTCGTGATGTACATATACGATTTGCCAGTCTTAGGGTCCGTTGCCCAAGCTATATCATCTGGGTCGTTGAGATGCAGGCCGAAGTAGCTATTGAATTCCATCTTCGCTTCCATTGTTCGTGGATCGATGCTCATGACGCCACCGGTGAAGTTATCCCGGTTGCGAAAGGTAGCAAACCAAACCGAGTCATTGAAATAGTACCCTCCATTCGGATTGAGGAATTCATCGCCGGTAGTCGAGACATTGTAGATGGTGTTGTTAGAGAGCTCAAGGATCTCGGCATGCGAGGGACCCTCGACAACAGAGCTTGTAAACCAGACCTGATTCAATTCCGGTATCCAAATGCCTCCTTCATAAGCAAATGCGTTCTCTCGCTCTTCAACCAGGGTGACCTGAGGATCGTCTCCTAGTAGCTCCAGAAACTCATCATCGTAAGAAATGAATGCGGCTTCTGCGGCCCTGGCTAGCAGATCATTCAAAGCTCCGTCTGAAGTTGAGGTTCCCTGTACAAATGATAGATTTCCATTTTCCGTGAATGATGGAAGGAAAACGGTGTATTCTCGTGGGATGGAAACGATCGGACCATTTGTTGCCTGAGTTCTCCCAGGGGTTGCTATGAGCAACGAGGCCAGAAAGACACCGGTAATCCCAGAACTAAACATTATGGGCCACGTCCAATGAGCCTGTTACAGGGGCTCTCTGGGCACGGTACTTGTAGAGATTGTGTTGAACTATGATACCGACTTCCCCGCATGACGCCAGACAAATGAAATCGGCAGAAAGACCGTCAGGATCGATGCCAGCCTCTCCATTTGTGTGGCTTAGCCGTGTTCCCCACCCTTTGAGATGAGTCGAAACTCATGAAAGGCACTTTGTGGGGTTACTGAGGCCTGGGGTAAACGCTCTAGTATTGGCAAGGCTGTGTCTCCGGTCTCCCCAGGTCGTCCCCGCATTGAGGAAGATGGCCAAGAACGGGATCGCAGAGAACAATAGCCTGAGATAATGAATCATGTTCCCAGGCTCTTCCATTGGCCTTAGGTCAGATCAGATGGCGGCCACGAGGTGTGAAAATGGAGATGATTGATTGAATGGAAAAGATTGACTGCATTTGGACTACTATGGGATCCAGCTCTGCCTGTTGATAAGGTGGTCTCTTGCATCTCTTCTTCAATGTGATCTGGCTATAATGCTGCCAACGACTCCATCCTACCGTTGCAACTACAGATTCCGCTCGTAAAGCCTCACATTCATGTCTTCTTGTATGCAGAACCACTGCGAGCGTAATGTGAACGGCTTCTCCTTGTTCATGAACTCGCAATCAAACTGCCGGACAAATTGCGCCACAAACTTGTGCAACTCAACCAAAGCCAAGTTGCGGCCCACACAGGTTCTCGCACCGAAACCAAACTGCAAGTTGTTTAGTTACATTCTATGCTTGTTTGTGGATGCCCAGGCTTACCGTGACGTTGAACTTGTCCATCTCCCTCACTCGCTCTGGCGATGACATTTTGGAGTCTGCAAGCCATCTCTCCGGTTTCCATTCATCCGCATCGTCCCCAAATATGGTTTTGCATCTGTTCTGCGCGACTGGACTCATGCTCAATGTCGCACTTGCGGGAACATAGTGACCTGCAATCGTGACACCGTCTGCTGGAGCCTCCCGAGGAAGTTGCCATAAGATACTCGGAGTAAGTCTCGTCGCTTCTTTGATGCATGCGTTCAGGAATGGTAGTTTCTCAGCTATCAGGTAAGTGAGATCTGCCACACTAGCTAGATTATTACTTGAGTACGCCGCATCGACCTCTTTTTGTACCCGGCGATAGTCTGCTGGGTGTTCAAGAATCTTTCCAAGCACAACAGCGATCCCGATTGCCGTCGTGTCCGCTCCAGCGCCGATGAGATTACCGCCCTCGATGAGAATTCCCGGAAGCGGGACTTCAGATCCGTCGGGTTCCTTCATCGAGATGAAATGGTCTAGCATATCTGGCTTTCGGGATTTCGGATTCCCTGCATCTTCTTGCTGCAATCTCGCAAGGGTCTGCTTGACAAGCCAACCGAAGAATTTGCCTTGACCTTGCGTGCTCTTGGGTCCAAGGTACTGCAACAAAAACTTTGACACCGGATTGAAGAACCACCACATTTGCCCCGGCAGATAACCCATGCCTGCGTGCAGGTAGAAGAATCCTTGGATTGACTTCATGATGTCCTCGACATCTGTTCCACTCTCGGCAAATCCGATGGAATCACCGAGGCCAAGTTTTGTGACAATGTCGAAGGCGAAGAATCCAGTCCATTGCTGCATATCAATTGTGGTCCCATCTTTCGCAAAGTCATGAAACTTTCTCCACACTGTGTCCAAGATCGATTGCAACTGCGGCTCCAAGCTCAAGATTGTGGACATTGTGTATGCAGTGGCTACTCTTTTGCGCAGGAACGCATGTTCCTTCACGTTGGTGGCCGCAAAGAACTGTACTCGCGACTTTAGCTTAGGTTCATGTCTGGTCGCACACGGATACTGAACGTACACCTGTTGAGGTCCCCGGCATATCCCATACGTGATACCATGGTGTCTAGACAGTTGAATGAGTACAATAGTATTGGCGGCAAGCAAGGATGGTCACCTTTTTCGTTCCCGTTGAATGCCCATAGACTTTGATCAGAGCTTCCTTATCCACAAAACTGACTTCGTTGGGTGATATCCGCACAACAGGGCCGTACTTGCGGTGAGCCGATAGAATGTCATTGTGCCAGTTGCCGGCGAAATATTTCCTCGTTCTCCATAGCTCAGTGAACTTTGCCGCGAAAGGCCCTGGAATGTTGCGGAGAGGATGAAAAAAGATAGAGTACAGTGCCTGCAGGATGAATAGAACAACCACGGCAACGACGACGTGATAGATCGTCAGAGCCTGAACAGCAGCTAGTACCAAAGGTTGATGAATCTCCTTGTCCATGTCGTCGGTCCAAAGTTGATCTTGCATCGAGCTACGTGCAAACTCCAAATGCCGAGTCCCAGAGCCAGGGCGTGTTACGCTGGATATGTTGGCCATTCAAAGCAGGCGAAATACCCCACATACCCCAGGTATCGCCTCACACGGGCCACCATGCACGGTGAAGCTGAAGGCTTGCGGTGCGGCAAGTGCCTTTCTCCAGGATCATTACCCCAAGGTCTGGTCCGGGGAGACGAATGTGGGGAAGTCATGTGCGAAAGCCTCCGCAGAACGGCCGAATACGCCACGTCCAATAGTTTGCATCGCAGAGACGGTCGCTGCCCGGCTGAAAGATAATGAAGATACCACGAATGAATGCTCATGGCTCGCAGAGGCAGGATGGTTTTATTGATGGATGCGAGAAGCCCGGTCTCTCTTACTCATTCTGCAGGATCAGGCGCTTGAGCGTCAGCATCAAGCCCATTGCCCACAGCCAAAAGGAACACTTCGTTCATTGATGAGAATCTTTAAGTAAACCTGGAGACGTTATTTAGCACTGTGTGCAGAACTCAAGATGCATTGCGAGTTTTGTCACTAATTCAATGGACGGTGCGGCGTATTCCAAGACTTGACAACCATCTTCTCAATTACATGCAATTTGTTCCTCCTCGAAGAAGGGTTTCATCAATGTTCCTGCGGTTTGGGAAAGAATTTTGAATCGAGCCTTGAGATGAAACGGAGGAAGTTTGTTCCTCCCGTCGAAGACGCAACCAAACCCCCCACCTTTATCGATACGGCAATTGCCCCTTTCCTCTCCAAACCCTCCACATCGTTGCGGTCATTCGCCCCCAGCCCACATGCCTCTCTGAGAGGTACTCAACTGGGCCATTATGCTTCATATACCAGCTGGTGCCACTCGGCGCCAGCTCGCCGTTGCATTAGAACATCAAGATATTCTCTTGGAGACGATCCATCCATCTAATCTAACTATATCCGCCGACAGGCCTATCCCGCTGCAATGGAGAACGGTGCAACTTCCGGACGCATTCAAGATGTCATTGTCATAGGTGCAGGGCCCGCTGGCCTTCTCACTGCCCTCATTCTCGCGAAAAGTGGTATCGCCGTGACTCTGATCGACAAGGCGGACAAGCTGGACCTTAATCCCCGAGCAACACATTACTCTGCACCCGCAATCTCCGAATTGATCCGCGCTGGAGTCATCAAAGATATGCTGGACGAGGGCTTCCACCCCCACGGAGTGAGCTGGCGGAAGCTGAATGGTGAAGTGATTGCGGCACTGGACGCTGATGTTCTCGGCGATGCGCCAGATCGTATGGTGTGCTTGCCTTTGAATAAGCTCGCAATCATACTGAAGAGGCACCTTGACCAGCAATCAAATACGAAAATGTTATTTGGGCACTCGGTTGTTGGTTTAGGACAAGATGATCACAAGGCATGGGTCGATGTTGAGACACCCGATGGGAAGAAGCAGCTGAGTGCGCAATATATCGTGGGCTGTGATGGGGCGAACAGTCAAATTCGAAGAAGTCTATTCGGCGATTGGGAGTTTCCCGGCCACACTTGGGATAAGCAGATCGTTGCGACCAATGTGAGTGCAGTCATATCCCGTCCGGTTACGTTTGTATCAGCTAACAATGATGTTAAAGACATACTACGATTTCTCAAAGTTCGGATGGCATGATTCAAACTTCATTGTTGATCCTGACAACTGGTTCATGGCCGCCAGGATCTCAAATGATGGTCTATGGCGAGTGACTTATGGAGATAAGACCGGACTCACCACTGAAGAACTCCTCGAGAGGCAGCCAGCGCGATTCAAGGAGATATTACCAGGCCATCCTGAGCCAGATCAGTACAAGGTTATCGGAATCAGTCCCTACAAGGTTCACCAGCGATTAGCACCAAAGATGCGCGTAGGACGCTTCCTTCTAGCGGCGGATGCCGCCCATCTGTGCAACCCATTGTATGTTTATTTAATACACTTCCAACGCTAGGAATTACTCTTACTGATAGTGTTCACAGCGGTGGAATGGGCCTGACTGGAGGCATCGTCGACGTTGGAGGCCTATGCGATTGCCTTATTGGCATTCATGAAGGTAAAGCGGACGAGAGTATCCTCGATGTCTACTCTGAAAAGCGGATGGAAAAATACAACACCGTTGTAAACCCGATCTCCAGCGATAACTTCCGGCGACTCTTCGACAATGATCCAGACACAGTTGGGACAACGGACGAGTTCTTCAAACTATGCCACCAAGCTGCGAAGGACGAGCACTTGGCGAGAGACGTCAACAATGTGAGCATCTTTAGTTGTTGAATTTCGACTTAAGACTAATTGAGGCCCAGCACGTCAATATTTTGAAGTATGACTTCTCACAGCATTTCCGATCTGTGCCGGCGTCGGCCTAGACTTCGAAAGTCAAGTCTTGTGATAGGATTCACTGTTTTGATCGAAGGTGCTATGTGTGAGATTGAGTCAATATTCAATTTAGCGCTCATGAAGACTGCAATGATTTGGCTTGACGTTGTGTATGGAGTGGTCTCACAATCTACTGTTACTCAAGCTGGAAATAGAGAACAGCATCATCTAGTTGGCAAGACCCAAATGGCCAACTCACAGGGTTTCCGGCAGAAAGCTTGACTTCCATGCCATTTTCTATGAAGCCGACTGGATTGCATTCAATATTCTCGGCTCGCGGAGAGCACGGGAATTAACCCCCACATCCCCAACATTCGTCACCCCGACCAGGGACTAGCTTTGTGGGGTTCGAGATTTGAAGATCCCTTGATCTCTTTATTGATTCAATATGCACCGTAACTTAGTCTACATCCTCTAGCAAGTGCTGAAAACTTGATAAACATGCCTCAATTCGAACATCCCACACTCGGCCAGATAACCCATCTATCTGGGGACCAAGTCCTAGCGTTTCGAGGCCTGAAGTACGCGTCTTTGAAGCATGCCTTCGCTGCTCCAGAGATATGTTCAACCAAGTCTTCATCAGTAGTAGATGGCACCAGCCACGGGTGCGTTTGATCAATGACTTCCGCATCGCCCGTTATGACTGACTTCGTCCCAGTCCCACTGCGGCCTCTCCACCCGGAGGCTGTGACATGGAAATGCAGCTCATTCAAAAGAGCTTGCCACATGACCAATTCAAGTATTCGGCGACAGAATGTTTGAATCTTAATGTGTGTGTGCCTGAAGGTGCAAATGGGCCGTTGCCTGTCTTTCTCTTCTTCCATGGTGGTGGGTTCAGGATAGGCTCGAACGCTTGGCCGCAGTATGACTTGCAAAAATTCGTAAAGTTGAGTCGCCAGATTGGGAGACCGGTGATAGGAGTCCAGGCGAAGTAAGATCTCGATGATGTGCGTAAGAATGTACTGATTGCGAGCCCAGTTATCGCCTTGGAGTCTACGGGTTCCTGCATTCGCAAGCGCTGTCAGAAACAGGGATCCCATCAAATCGTGGACTCCGTGATCAGCGCGCAGCTATGGAGTGGATTCACCAACATATTGCGGGCTTCGGCGGTGATCCACAACAGCTCACTGTGATAGGTGAGAGTGCAGGAGGCGGTAAGTGTTTGCTAGATTTACAGCCTGACTTTGAGAAGCTAATGTAGTCGGTAGTGTCATGCACTTTGCATCTGCAGTCAAACAAGCCTCTCTTCTCCCAGCTCGTATCTATGGGAGGTACGGCTTTGCTGATGAAGCCTCTGCCGCCGTTTGTCGCAGATTTTGCCTACAAATCTGTTTTGCAAAAATTGGACATCGATGGGAGTCTCACCTCACGCGAGCAGCTGGACAAGCTGATGTCGATCTCAACTGAAGACATTCTCGCCAAGGTCACCCCAGATGTGCCGCTCTTTCCGATTATCGATGGGGATGTGATCACTTCGCCAGCAGAGTTCTCCCCATTCGAATCTCCAAGTAAGCTTCCCAAGTCGTGGCCTGGAGTAGAATGGTGTAAAAGAGTCATGCTGGGTGATTGCCAATTTGATGTGAGTCCTGGCTGTGCCCGGCTTTCCAATTTTTCGCTCACAACATGTAGGGTGGAATTCTAGGGTACGCGCTGCTTCCTCGTCAGCAAGGCATCTACTCCACATTTGTCCAGTGCTTGAAAACTCACCTATCGGAGAAATCTGAGGATATTGACGCTATATTCGAGAGCTACAGCATTACAAGTGACCACAATAACGAGGTTACCATGGGGAAGATCCTCGAGTTCATCACGGACGTCCAGTTTTACGCTCCTACGATCGTCATGGCCCAAGCCTGGCCGCAATCCAGTTTTGTATATCACTTCAATGAGCCCAATCCTTGGGATGGTCCATTGAAGGGCAAAGCCAGCCACATCTTGGACGTCGCATTCTTGTTCCAGAATTACAACCAGGAGCTTAGCGCAGAGCAACAGAAAACCGCCAAGAGGTTTGCGGAGGACATGATCAAATTCTTCAGTGGAGAGGCTCCGTTCCCTCCTAGGGCCACGCGCATGACAGGCGCTCAGGTATACGGGCCCCCTGGGAAGAGCGATGCAGTCTTCGTGTCCAGCGAAGATCCCAGTGAGTACGGACGTAGCTCGCGTGTGTGGAAGCTTGCTGCTCGGTTTGGTTGGGACAAATTATCGACAACTCTCGACATGTTAGTAACAGGTCATTGACGTCCTGGATGAAGTTGATATCGACGGGGCACATCCGAAATGGAGAATGCCAAGAATAGGTAGTTCTTTGAGTGAATCAGATGGAACAGCGTTTCTTGCATGTAGAAATAGAAATTCGATGATTCCAACCACTTTCTCTCAATCCTGTGGATGATATAGGACATGTTTGATAGATGAGTAGGAGAGTTCGTTCACGAGTTGATGGGCTAGGAGCGACCCTTTCCTATAAGTTCGAATGCTGAATAATATATTATCTAATCTGGACTCTGCTCGCGTCTTGTGGTTGCCATTCCAAATGAGATCTGACGTACACTTTCGTCCATCAACCTTCCGTCTCTTGTCCATTTGAACATCCAATTGCCGAACCCTTGTACGAAAACAAGATGAGATTTCAGCTCAGACACCCAGCAACTGATTGGCATTCGCAATAATCAAGCTCCGCATGCACCTTCAAGTTCCCAGCCTAGACCTTCTCATCCGTGAGCCAGATGTTTCAGCCCACAATGGCCACATTCCCCGCAAACGCTGGTGTTCAGTATTGGAAGTGCTGCCCTCATATCAGATGATGCGGCTCACTGGCGAGACGTGTTAAGGTTAAGCATGCGGAATTGCCGATGCAAGTATGGAGTCCCCCACATGGAATTACAACCGAGTATGTGGGGTCACGCTACGCCTCGAATGCTTCCTGTATTAGCCTTCATAATGAATGCAAATTCTGGGGAATACGTCTCGAATCTTGTCTCGTTGAATTGGTTCGATAATTCGCTGCTACCGTCCAGATGGCTTCCTTACAGGAATCACTGCGCAGTTCTACTGGTCTTTCTCCGCTCGTTCTCAAGTTGATCGCGCTGCCGGTAGTACTGTTCATACTGCTCTTGGCGACATACTTCTGGGTCGTGCCGAACAAAATCACTGTATGTAAATTTGCCCTCATGCACCTCGCTAGATCAACGAGATGGCGGTCCAAGCGACTCTGAACTAAGGATATGCATAGGATTCGAGACGGCGAAAACTCCCACCAGGCCCGCGTGGCCTGCCGCTCATCGGAAATCTACTCGACCTTTCTGAATCGGATGCAGTCCAACATATTGTACGGGATTGGCACCAGAAGTATGGCGACTTCTTTTACACGAAAATCGGCGGGACCGACTACGTCTGGCTTTCGTCCCCAAAGGTCGTCAAAGAATTGATGGACAAGAAGTCCAACATCTACTCCTCACGACCGCCGCTGCCTTTGGCGCAGGACACAGCAAGTGCTGGGCGGAGACAACTATTCATGGCGTATGGCCCGCAGTGGCGCTCCCTGCGGAAACATAGCCATGCGCTGTTGAATCTCAACGCATCCATTAAGTACCAGCCTGTCCAGGACTTCGAGTCAAAGCAGGTACTGAGGGATCTACTGGATGCTCCTCAAAACTACTACGATATCAATAGGAGATATTCGACATCTGTGATTATGCTAGTCGCATACGGATACCGCGTACCTACCTTTGATGACCCGCTGATAAAGAAGATCTATACTGTCCTGGACCACCTGACGGAAATGACGGCGCCTGGTGCCTTCGCCGTAGAGAGTTTCCCATCTCTTGCTGTGCTGCCAGAATTCCTACTTGGCGGGTGGTATTCCAAAGGAAAGCGATACTTCAAGCACGACAGCAAAGTCTACATGGACCTCTGGAACCGCCTCAAGAAGGAGGTCGATGCAGGCACTGCTCGAGACTCATTCTGCAAGCAATTCTACCTGGCTGATCCCGCAAAAGATGGAATTGACGAGCTTCTTGCCGCTTACACTTGTGGTGGACTGATTGAAGCGGGATCGGAGACTACCTCGACGACCATCAATAATTGGATCCTTGCGATGACGCTGAATCCGGATACCATGAAGAAAGCACAGGAGGAGGTTGATCGTGTGGTGGGATCGGACCGTCTTCCTGACTTTGATGATGAGAAAGATCTCCCGTACATCAAGGCCATGGTAAAGGAAGTCCTTCGCTGGCGCCCTGTGAACAAGTTCGGCATGTTCCATGCCACGAGCGAAGATGATTGGTACAATGGATACTTCATTCCCAAAGGTTCAGTTGCCGTATTGAACTGGTGGTATGTATCTGCCGTTAATTCACCTCATCGAGTGTGTCGATAGCTAATGATTAATCGAGGGCGATCCACCGCGATCCCACAATCTTCCCTAACCCAGACAAATTCGACCCCTCACGCTACCTCGACAGACCCCTCCCAGCAGCAGACTACATCAACGTCGCAGACCCCTACAAACGCGATCACTTCACCTACGGCGCAGGGCGGCGTGTCTGCCCCGGCGTCCACGTCGCTGAACGTTCGCTCTTCATCAACATCGTACGCGTTATCTGGGGCTTCGATATCCTAAAGAGCAAAGATGCGAATGGGAATGTGATTGAGCCGACCACGGAGATGGTGAGGGGGTTCCTGTCTGTGCCGCTGCCGTTTGAGTGCACGATAAGGCCAAGGTCGGCGAAACATGAACAGATTATGCGGAAGGCGTTTGAGGATGCTGAGAAGGAGGGGTTGAAGTATTGATTTGGCAGAATGTGTTATATTTTATTCTACTGTCTATCGACTTCAAATTCCTACGAACACGGTTAACCACGCCTTGCTCTTGCATCCTTCTCAACTACTACCAAACCTCTACACTCGCCTCTCCTCGAACGCTTGAGATGCTACCACTCGGGATTAAGCACAGCGTCGCTGATATCATCGATAATGTTTGTCGGCAAGCGCCCTCCGTGTTGGCAGTCATCTCGGCCCAAATCCTGTCCGAGACGAGGCGAGGAACCAGGGCAGGTTCCTCTTCGATACGGTTAGCTGTGGCGCTCGCTAGGCTGAATCAGGGGCAGATAGAGGGTAGGTTCCTAGGATAGATACCTCAAGGAGATAGACCTCTTATAAAAATAAAATATAGGAGAAAGATGTTCTCTAGGATTAGTTCTATTACTTCTATTATACCCGCTTGTTACTTTATGTTTATATGACATACGGGGAGGCCGCGGTCGATATAGAGTGTTATTAGAGTGCACAGGCCGTACCGAGTTCAGGGATAGTAGCTAAACGTCGAAGAAGGGTAACAGGAAACGCGAGCGTACTAATAGTAGGGAACAGCGATAACTGCTTCTACTATCTTTAGAAATTCAGGGTACTCGTTTATCGGGAGCATACGACTGCGGTACAGAACCTCGAGTTATACCTACGAGATCATTATATCGTCGCGGCTCTAGAACATAGGGATATTGTTACAAAGTATAGCGAACTACGGAGGAGGAAACCTGTAGAGGTTGCGTTACCACAGCCGTTAGGACCGCCGATTAAGGTCCTAGGTAAACCCCTTAACAGATATCGGTGCAAGTAGTTAGATTACGACTACCTTACCGTTAGCGAGAAGAAGCTAAAGGTGTACTACTTAATAATACACAGCCTGTTATAGAGAGGGGATACTAGCAGTCTCTTCGAGAAGGTTAAAGTATAGACTTTTTTCCGGGCTCCTGGATTTTAGCGGTACTTTATCGTGCGTGGCTTAGAAGAAAAGGTTAGGGAGAGCAAGGCCGAGGTAGATACTCTATTAGCCGAGTAGAAAATTATACAGACCAAGCACGAAGAAGATATACAAGTAATAGGTACAGAGGTGGCAAAGACGGACAAGATAGGCTAGTTTATTCGGACCAGCTGGCTGCTGCATCTTAAGGAGAGAAATCTAGGACATCTTATATATACTGTGTAACTGCTAGGGCGGGACGAGCGTAAGCTAAAGCTCGCGGCGTATCTAGTCGGCGTACTAATAGAGCGGAGTATCGCCGGGCTGTTAACGTTAAGGCGCGAGACGCGACGCTGGCTAAGAAGTGCTTAGCGGGAAGAAGTCGATTAACGGCTAATAGCGAGGCTGCAGAACCCGGAGAGCTAGGCGATATACGCTAGCTACTACGTTAAGTTCGTGTACTACTTTCTGCGCATTATCGCCGACGAATAGATAAGGGCAGTTAAAGGCGGAGGCGAGAGCAGCGATACTAGCGACGACGGTGAGACAGGCGGGAGTAGCAACGGTAGTAATAGCGAATTAAGCGATAGTAGTAATACCGATAGTAATAGCGAGGCCGGTGATTATACGGTTAACGCCGAGAACCGGGCTAGGCGCGAGCTAGACCGCATGAAGGACGCACGCGAGCTATTTCGTTGGCACGGTAGATAGAAGGAGCTGGCCGAATAGCTGTAGGTAGTACTAGACGAGGGCGATGAGAAGGTGCAGTTAAACGTGCTTCTAAAGGTTCTAGCGTCGTTTATCTTTTAGTATACGGAAAACGTGCTGTTAGAGAACGGACTAATTTATTTTCTTACTATACTTAGGATCGACGCTTAGATAAAGCGGCTTTATACCGTAAAAAATTACTCTTATATACTCGCTAGGATAGTCTATTGCACGAGGGTCGTCGCCGTCGAAGCGATACTCCCGTCTAGCACACGCGATTAACAGACGAGTATAGATCGAGAGGACTTTCTCTCTAAGCGGAAGGAGTTCTTAGCAGATAGTTCGTTTAGTCCGATAAGCGAGATACTAAGTCTGCTGGCGTATAGTAAGCATATTATAATGACCTAGGGCAACTTAGGTAACGTAATGTGGTCGGACGATAAGAAGACGTTCTATCTTAACAGGAAACCAGTCGTTATTAGTAAGTTTAAGCAGATAGCTCGGGATCTTATTACGGAGGCCGAGGACATGCTCTAGAAGGATATACTATAGAATAAGGAGCGAGACGAGCGCTTTATTCTAAAGCTTGATAAGATCGTTGACGATATCACGTTTATAAACCGCGGGTGGTCTTTCGTGTATAGGAAGGAGAACGGACTTAATAACGGACTTAAATAGATGCTAGAGCAGATAATATAGACGGCGGAGGGTCGACGGCTTCGGTCGAGGGACGGGAGATAGAAGTTTACGCCGGTTAAGCGGTATATACGGTCGGTTAAGCGCTTTCTCGAGCGTCTTTTACTCGCGAGTTATATTACTTTAGGGTAGCCGGGAAGGGGGACCGAGATTACGATAATACGGCGCGTTAACGGTCTGCTATAGGATTAGAATATATTCGTAGCTGATAGTCGGGTTATAACGGTCGTACGCTATCACAAATCGCAGTTATAATAGGATAAGCCGAAGGTGGTACCCCGTTTCTTACCGTAGAGGCTAGGATAGGTTATAGTTATATATCTGGCGTACGTGCAGCCGTTCTATAAGTATCTTACCGTTCACGTTCTGGGCGGCAATTTTAGCGAATACGTATAGGGCGATAAGTAGGGGCCGTGGGATACGGCTCGACTAACGCGGATTATTAAGCGAGAGACGGGTAAGCGACTCGGATAGTCGATAACAACACTCGACTACCGTTATATAGCCGTAGGTATTAGTCGCGTGGCTGTTAGTAAAAGCTTTAGCCGCGGCTATAAGGATAAGGTCGGGGAGGTAGAAGAGGCAGAGGTAGAGGACGGTAAGCATCTACTAGAGCTTTAGAGTAGGAGGTCGACGGCGATCAGAGTAGGGAACTACAGCGTGCCGATCGATATCGTTAAGCATCTTAGTATTCGCTCGATCGAGGCGTTCCGACCGCTTAGCGAGCATTAGTATCGTTTTCTCGGGTTAGCGAGCACACGGAAAGATCGAGACGGACCCGTTAAAGGCGAAGATATAAGCGTAGAGAGGGTAGTGCGGAAGCATAAGCGAGATAGCGATGCATAGGAGGAGCTGGAACTAGGACTCGTCAGGGCCCCGAGGCAGGTAGAAAGGAAGGATAAGCAGCTTCTTCCGCAGAGGAAGGTCGATCAAGTAATACGACAAGTACTAGGCAGCTCGGACGTAGCGTTCAAGTCGGTTCAGCAGGAGTAGGCTATACATGCGGTTATCGACGGGCAGACACCGCTGGTGGTTATACTTCCGACTAGAGGGGGTAAGAGCTTGCTGTTTATAGTACCGGCTTACTTAGATGCTATAGGCGTTACTATCGTCGTCGTCCCGTACCGTGCGCTAGCCGATAACTTAGTAGATCGGATTAGACGCAGTAGGATTAATTGCTTTAAGTAGACATACGGTTAGGTAAACCCGGCAACGATCGTGGTCGTTAGTATAGATATTACAGGTAGCGCTGGCTTTCTTAGTTACGCTAAATTACTTACCGCGAAGAAGCTACTACGACGGGTAGTTATCGACGAGTATTATTTAATCTTCACGTCGAGTAACTGGCGCCCGAAACTAGCGGCGCTCCGGAACTTACGTATACTCACATACCCGATAGTACTGCTTATAGCAACGCTTCCGCCGGCGCTAGAGCAATAACTAGGCGATAGCATGCAGATTCGCTATGCGACGTATATACGGGCATGTACCGTTAGACCGAATACTCGATATATAGTCTCATAGTATAAGCGTGGCGAGGGGGAAGAGATAGGACTGGCAATGTGTCGGCGGCGGCAGCTAAATAGCGGTAAGAAGGGCGTGGTGTACTGCAGCAGCAAGGCACAATATAAGAGACTTATAAGGGAGCTCGACTGCGGGTACTATCATGCCGAGGACGTGGATCGAGCGGACCGACTTACGGAATAGGTAGAGGGTAGAGGGTTTATCGTGGCAACATCTACTCTTAGCACGGGGGTCGACTTCTCCAGGATCGTCTTTATCTTATATATAGGGATGCCGTAGAGCATGATCGACTATACGCAAGAGAGCGGACGCGGGGGCCGGGTAGGAGAGGTTATAGACTCGGTAATTCTGATCGAAGAGGGCGAGGTTAACTATAGGTTAGGCAAGGACACCGGTGCGATCGACGTAGCTACGATAGCGTAGTTTATACAGGCTCGAGGGTATCGTTAAGGCGTGATAAGCGACTATCTAGATAAGAACAGGGTAGAGTACGGTAACATCGAGGCGGTGCGGTGCGACCGTTATAGGGAGGGGCGGGCGGAGTAGGCAGAGGTTAACTCACGCTGGGTAAGAGAGTGAGAGCATATACAGGCTGTAATAGACGGGCTGGTAGATGTACGCTGCGTGATCTGCTAGGTACTTAGGCCGTTCGACGCCGAGGTATAGGCTTCGCACTAGACGAGGGATTGCACGGCGTATCGGGGGCTCATAGGACGCGAGGTGGATGGGTTTCGCCGTTATATACGCTATAATATAGATACTTACAGCTACACGAAGTGCGGTATTAGTCAGGCATACTATACGACGGGAGAGGACGTGAGTAAGAAGTATTAGTAGAGTAACATACTAGTGCCGATCGTTCGGGCGACTGCAGAGGTAGAAGGGGCGGTCTGGATTATGCGTAAGGTTAGGTTTCAAGGGGCGTTGTTAGGAGACTATAAAGAGTATACTCGCTGGCTTAGAAAGCGGCATGGTTCACGGGTATAGGGGGAGTTCTTCAGCAACGCAATGGTTCTCTTCATAAAGATAATACTACTGGTTAAGGGGGGTAGTAGTTAGGCAAAGTAGGCTACTGCTAGTGAACACAATAGTAGTCTACATTGGAAACATCTCGTATTTAACAGGAGGTTAGGTTAGAAGCGCGGTGATAGATATATAGTGCTAGAGAAGGATATGCTTCAACATGCGTGGTGATGGTATAAAAATTAAAGGTGCATAGATTTATATTAATCTGGCTAGTACTTTAGCGGGATAAAAAAACCGACGGGATATAATCGAAGTCTATAAAAACATCAACGAC